>CATNWA010014030.1:0-75000 GCA_951230385.1 Staurois parvus
CACTGACACCAATGATGGTGCACTAGTTCTCTAATAACAAAAATAGGGCACTATTCCTCCCACTGACACCAATGATGGGGCACTATTCCTCCCATTGACACAAACGATGGACACTATTCCCCCCACTGACACCAATGATGGAGCACTAGTTCTCTAATAACAAAAATAGGGCATTATTCCTCCCACTGACACCAATGATGGGGCACTATTCCTCCCACTGATATCAATGATGGGGCACTATTCCTCCCACTGACACCAATGATGGGGCACTATTCCTCCCATTGACACCAATGATGGGGCACTATTCCTCCCACTGACACCAATGATGGGGCACTATTCCCCCCGATTGACACCAATGATGGGACACTATTCCTCCCACTGACACCAATGATGGGGCACTATTCCTCCTACTGACACCAATGATGGGGCACTATTCCTCCCACTGATATCAATGATGGGGCACTATTCCTCCCACTGACACCAACGCTGAAGCACTATTCTTCTCACTGACACCAATGATAGGGTACTATTCCTCCCACTGACACCAATGATGGTGCACTAGTTCTCTAATATCAAAAATAGGGCACTATTCCTCCCACTGACACCAATGATGGGGCACTATTCCTCCCATTGACACCAACGATGGGACACTATTCCTCCCCCTAACACCTTTGATGGGGCAGTATTCCTCCCACTGACACCAATGATGGTGCACTAGTTCTCTAATAACAAAAAATAGGGCACTATTCCTCCCACTGACACCAATGATGGGGCACTATTCCTCCCATTGACACGAAACGATGGGACACTATTCCCCCCACTGACACCAATGATGGAGCACTAGTTCTCTAATAACAAAAATAGGGCATTATTCCTCCCACTGACACCAATGATGGGGCACTATTCCTCCCACTGATATCAATGATGGGGCACTATTCCTCCCACTGACACCAATGATGGGGCACTATTCCTCCCATTGACACCAATGATGGGGCACTATTCCTCCCACTGACACCAATGATGGGGCACTATTCCTCCCACTGATATCAATGATGGGGCACTATTCCTCCCACTGACACCAATGATGGGGCACTATTCCTCCCATTGACACCAATGATGGGGCACTATTCCTCCCACTGACACCAATGATGGGGCACTATTCCTCCCACTGACACCAATGATGGGGCACTATTCCTCCCACTGACACCAATGATGGGGCACTATTCCTCCCACTGACACCAATGATGGGGCACTATTCCCCCCGATTGACACCAATGATGGGACACTATTCCTCCCACTGACACCAATGATGGGGCACTATTCCTCCTACTGACACCAATGATGGGGCACTATTCCTCCCACTGATATCAATGATGGGGCACTATTCCTCCCACTGACACCAATGATGGTGCACTATTCCTCCCACTGATATCAATGATGGGGCACTATTCCTCCCACTGATATCAATGATGGGGCACTATTCCTCCCACTGACACCAATGATGGGGCACTATTCCTCCCATTGACATCAACAATGGGACATTATTTCTCTAATACCAAAAATAGGGCATTGTTCACTCCCACTGACACCAAGACATTTTCTACTCCCTCAGGCCACAGTCCAGTCTGAAGTCTGAAGGAAAGTAAACTGGCCCTTCGTTTACAAAGTTTGGAGACCCCTGTTCTAGGAGAACAAACATCTTCTCACCTTTGAGAGAAACCAGCTATTTCTTGGCTGGTAATCTGAAAACCCTAGGAGATAATACTTGAACCACGCTGTGCGGAAGACAATGGGATAGCATGTAATGTGCCATTAGGCATTGGACTCTGCATTGGGCATTCACCAAAGTACCTATGGTGCCACTTGTTGAGTCAGCTGAATAGGTCCAGAGCCATGCGGCACTCACTGGTAGAAGCCTGTCCCTGAAGACCCTTCAGCGATATGCCCACCGGTAGGATGAAGTCTGGGTGCGCTTGGTGCCCCACATAGGCTACTGTCCACCTTTGATGAGTAATATGATTTGCTCCTGCCATTGTAGGATCTGGCATCCTTTGGAGTGTGTTCCATTATGTGACACAGGCAGGGGCGGACTGACAACTCATGGGGCCCCCAGGCAATAGGGGATCATGGGGCCCCGTGTCATCATCCATACTCATACCACACCCAAAAAATCCTTTGAAAGGTACTAGGGGCATCTCATGGGGCCCCCTACTGACCCTGAGCCCTCGGGCAGTGCCCAAGTGCCCAAATGGTCAGTCCGCCCCTGGACACAGGATGAGTGTCCAGGGATATTGGGTTATGCTGTTGCCTTTGAGGTTGAACATTGGCAAAACTAAGGCCTTGTGTACTGTACACATGAACTCTCCTAGACGTTAAGCTCTCCTGGCAGCAGAAAAATGCTAAACACGACAAAAACGTGTGTAAATACGATACCACGTGTACCTGCATTTAGCCGCATTTAGCGCTTGGACATTTATTAATTTGATTGGCCGGATTTTCCAATAACATGAATAAACACCCAACCACTAAATGCAGCTAGCGTTCAGACACATTTAGATTCGTTTTTGCTGCGATTAGCGTATTTTGGCCAAAACGTTCCTCTCCTGAACGAGATTCTTCTGGGATCAGGAGAGGAACGTTTAACTGCCCCTAAACTCTGTTGCTTCTAAACTCTGGTAAAAGCTTATGTGTGCATAGACACAGGCTTGTACTGAGTTGAGTTCAGGGGCTTTGACAAAAAAAATGCCAAAAGCTCCTAAACTCACGTTTAGGAGCAGCAGTGTACAAGACACAAGGACAGTCCACTGCTACTCCTCCCACTCCCAGCATGTCTTTTTTTTTGTACTAGTGTCCTCACCAGGGGCGGACTGACAACTCATGGGGCCCCCGGGCAATAGGGGATCATGGGGCCCCTGTGTCTTTGCCCAAACTCAAAAAAGCCTATGAAAAAGGTACCAGGGGCATCTCATGGGGCCCCCTACTGACCCTGGGCCCTCGGGCAGTGCCTGAGTTTCCAAATGGTCAGTCCGCCCCTGGTCCTCACTGAATAGACATGTTCTGCCCTCTGAGAGAAACCAGGCATTTCTTGCCCAGCAATCTGCATAGCCTTGGTGGTCTTATCCGGACCCCACTGTGAGAAGGACATGGGGGTAGCGTGTAACGTGCCATTGAGCACTGGACTCTGCATTAGCCACTTACCTAGCTATCTATAATGCAACATGTTGCATTGGTCCTACATATCCAGGGCCATGCACTGTCCCTGAAGACCATTCAAGGGTATGCCCATTGGAGAGCTGAAGTCTGGTATGCGCTTGGTGCCCTGCATGGTCTACTGTCCACCTTTGGTAAGTAATGGGGTTTGCCCATGCGTTTGAAATAGCTGGCAGCCTTAGGAGCGTGTTCCATCTCCCCATTCAGGGGTTACAATGTGAGCTACAACACTTTAAATTGTATTGAAGACACTCTACTGGAGCAGATGTTTAACTATGCCTATTGAAGACGGCGACTAGAGCCACCATAAGAAATCATGGGGCCCCATACAACCTAGCTGACAGAGATCCAGCTCCAGATTTCCCCTAACTACAGTAGTTTTCGGTGGGGTAGCACAGAGAGCAGACTGTGGTAGTGAATCTAGTTAGCACAAACTGTAATCTCAGTCCCATTTGGACCCCAGTAGGCCAGACAAACCTGCCCTTCCACCAACCACTGGCATCTGTTGGGCCTGGACTGACTTCTTAAATTGGTGACACTGAGTCCAATCTCCGATTTGAGGATTGCTGTACAGGGCAAGAGGTGCATTATGGGACATCCCATATCCTTCTTAAATTGGTGACACTGAGTCCAATCTCCGATCTGAGAATTGCTGTACAGGGCAAGAGGTGCCTTATGGGACATCCCATATCCTCCTTAAATTGGTGACACCGAGTCCAATCTCCGATCTGAGATTGCTGTACAGGGCAAGAGGTGCCTTATGGGACATCCCATATCCTCCTTAAATTGGTGACACACCGAGTCCAATCTCCAATTTAAGGATTACTGTACAGGGCAAGAGGTGCATTATGGGACATCCCATATCCTCCTTAAATTGGTGACACCGAGTCCAATCTCCGATTTGAGAATTGCTGTACAGGGCAAGAGGTGCCTTATGGGACATCCCATATCCTCCTTAAATTGGTGACACCGAGTCCAAATCTCCGATCTGAGAATTGCTGTACAGGGCAAGAGGTGCATTATGGGACATCCCATATCCTCCCTAAATTGGTGACACCGAGTCCAATCTCCGATCTGAGAAATTGCTGTACAGGGCAAGTGGTGCCTTATGGGACATCCCATATCCTCCTTAAATTGGTGACACCAAGTCCAATTTCCGATCTGAGGATTTGCTGTACAAGGGCAAGAGGTGCCTTATGGGACATCCCATATCCTCCCAGCTTTCCTTCCTAGGAAGTCACTGATTGGTCAACTTCAAACCACAAGCTGATCCACCTCATACTTTGGATGGTTGCCAGGGTGACTATTGCAGTAATAGTCACCCTGGCAGCCATCCAGGGTGCTGACATGGCCCTGTTGTGGGCTGACTCACTTCCTGATTGGGCTAGCATGTAGGCGATGCCACCTGAGCTTCACTCATGCATCCCTGTGCATGTGATAATGAGATCAGAAGACGGTGACGGAAACTGGGACTGCTGGGAGGGGGGAAGCACAGCCGGTGGTTGCTGCCCAGACCTGGGCCCCCTGGTGACCCAGTAGAACCTGGGTCTGGTACAGGAGGACTGCATGTAACCTCCTATCAGCAGCCCAGACTGCAATTAACCTTTTCGGAGCTGCAACATTTTACATTTCTTGCGCTTTGTGTAGGTTGTGATACACCGGTGTTGGCACCATGGCACCTTGGCCATACTCTTGGGTGGTAACACTGCCCTTCTCAAGTGCCAAAACACATGTTGCTATGTGCAAACACACTTTCTTTGCATCTCTGCCAGAGGCTGAACTGACTCTCTGCAACATCTAGGATATCTCCTCCAATCCCGCTACCTTCCATTGGCTGGGTCACAAATGACATCACACTTTTCTGCGCCCTGTGAGTACACTTTGTGGAAATTTTCAATTGCATATTTAGCATGGCGGATCATAGGCACAAATGCAGTGGTTTTGGGGCCTTGCCATCTTACAATGGCAGGGGGTATTGCTGTGTCCCTTCAAAAGGACCTCATAGCTTAGATCCATGTCCTCTGCGCTCCTCCGAATCTTCCTTAACCTCTTCAGGGGTGAACCCTACCTCTCAAATATCTAGGGAGGAATTCTCAACTAACTATGTCTATGGTCAATGTGAGAATGAAAGTATCATTTCCTGGGACAGTCGTGAGGGGTAAATAATTATTTCTTATAATTGTCAGCTCCATCTAGTGGCCACCATGTGGTATTTTTCCTGATTTCTCAATTGTGTAGAAATAAAATAACATTCAACATGGAGAGAAAATAGGCAAGTAGCATTTGAGTTTGCCCCCTTTGACACAGAATGCATGTTCGTGCAATTTTGCAGGATGAAAAACTCTGTGATTAAAAAAAAAAAAACACACCTCATAGATACAGCTAAGGATACACATGCTTCATGTATTTTCAAGTACTTCTATAGCACTGTACATCTATATTGTACATTCACATCAGTTCCTAACCCTCAAGGGGCATACAATCTAAGGTCCCTAACTTACATTCATACTTACACATACTAGGGACAATTGAGACAGGAGCCAATTAACCTACCAGCCAGTCTTTGGCACAGGGAGAACATACAAACTCCATGCAGGTATTGCCGTGGTTGGGATTCAAACAACCAACAACCATAGTGCTGTAAGGTGGAAGTGCTAACCACTTATCCACTGGGCCGCTGTCAGGGTCCTGTCAACGGCAGAAGTTCTGGAAGATCTGGCATTTCTGCCAGTACTCTGCATGGCCGCAGAAGGACACATCAGCCTCAGTTTGGTGCTAGAGGGCCTTTATAAGGAGGCTCATCACTTCAAGTTGCTGGATGATCTCTAGCTCCCCATGCCTTTGACCCGTAATTTCCTGTTACCGACTTGGCTTGCTCCTGCACCTGTCTACTCTGCCTTACCCCTGATCTGACCTTGGCCTGGCTTACGGATACTCTTTCTCTCGCTCCTCTGTGTATGACCTCGGCTATCCCATCTGACTACGTCCACTCTGATTCCCACCTGGTACCTGACCTTGGCTTGAACCGACTACCCAGTAATTTCCTGTTAGCCTGGTTCTTTGGCTACATCTAAATCCCGGAAGGGCTTGCATACCTCGCACAGGCGCCTCCTGTCTGCAGACCTATCTCCGTGCACCAGCTGTGCTTCTGAGTGGACCACCAACCAGCACTCCTACAGGCTACCTGTGCAACTTTGGGCCTGACTCCCGCTGTCCCACTCTCAGGGGAGTCCGGAACTTAGCCGCAAGGGAAGCCCTCTCTTCATTGGCCTCCATCACCAGGTACGTGATAGCTGCCCATATTTCTTTTGCCCGGAGTTCAGATTTAAAGCAATATTGAACTCAAATTTGCAAAACAAACCATGACAGGCAGGGTTTTTTATAGCAGATGATACCCTAGATACCCTCTTCTGTCATAGATGCCTTCCCCTGCCTCTCAGAGGTAATGTAATCTAAATTGCGCATACACAGCTCAGACCCCATTTACGACAGTGCTCTGTGCCATCAGTGATGCGCACATGCGCCAGAGTGACGTCATCGCGGACCGGCCATTCAAGGGTCCAAAGACCTTGAAGGAAGACCAGGTGAAAACGGAAGTGCCTGGATCAGTGGAGCATACTAGCACGTTATGGCATAAACCTGCGGGGGGGGGGAGGGGATTTTTTGAAAATTTTTTTATACTTTAGGAATCAGTGATGTGCACATGTTCCAGAGTGACGTCATTGCGGACCAGCCATTTAAGGGGCCAAAGACCTTGAGGGAGATCAGGTGAAAGTGGAAGTGCCTGGGATCAGTGGAGCATACTAGCACATTATGGCATAAACCTGGGGGGGGGGGTTTAATACTTTAGGAATTAGCGATGTGCACATGCGCCAGAGTGACGTCATCGCGGACCGGCCATTCAAGGGGCCAAAGACCTCGAAAGAAGACCAGGTGAAAATGGAAGTGCCTGGGATCAGTGGAGCATACTAGCACATTATGGCATAAACCTGTGGGGGGGGGTTTAATACTTTAGGAATTAGCGATGTGCACATGCGCCAGAGTGACGTCATCGCTGACCAGCCATTCAAGGGGCCAAAGACCTCGAAAGAAGACCAGGTGAAAATGGAAGTGCCTGGGATCAGTAGAGCATACTAGCACATTATAGCAAAAACCTGCAGGGGGTGGGAATTTTTTAAAAAAAGTTTTAGACTTTAGGAATTAGTGATGTGCACATGCGCCAGAGTGACGTCATCGCGGACCGGCCATACAAGGGGCCGAAGACCTCAAAAGAAGACCAGGTGAAAATGGAAGTGCCTGGGAACAGTGGAGCATTCTAGCACATTATGACATAAACCTGCGGGGGAGAGTTTTTTTAAATATTTTTTTATACTTTAGTAATTAGTGATGTGCACATGCGCCAGAGTGACGTCATCGTGCACCAGCCATTCAAGGGGCCAAAGACCTTGAAGGAGATCAGGTGAAAATGGAAGTGCCTGGGATCAGTGGAGCATTCTAGCACATTATGGCAGGGGAATTTTTAAAAAATGTTTTATACTTTAGGAATTAGCGATGTGCACATGAGCCAGAGTGACGTCATCACGGGACCGGCCATTCAAGGGGCCAAAGACCTTGAAGGAGATCAGGTGAAAATGGAAGAGCCTGGAATCAGTGGAGCATACTAGCACATTATGGCAAAAAACCTGCAGGGGGTGGGAATTTTTTAAAAAAGTTTTAGACTTTAGGAATTAGTGATGTGCACATGCGCCAGAGTGACGTCATCACGGGCCAGCCATTCAAGGGGCCAAAGACATCAAAAGAAGACCAGGTGAAAATGGAAACACCTGGAGCATACTAGCACATTATGGCTTAAACCTGTGGGGGAGATTTTTAAAAAAAATGTTATATTTTAGGAATTATTTCCCTTTTCAGGTACATTATTACACACCCTGCCTCTTATAATATTACTTTTTGTCTTTTTACTAAATTTCTCCTTTAACTGTAAGAGTGGAATCTAAGTCCTGAACTGCTTTTCTTTGGACTGTGACCTCACTGGCGTCACCTGCGGAGGAAGCAGCATGGAGCTCGGCCACCCTCTGCCTGTCCGTAGGGAAAGGTCTTCATACAAAGACTGCAAAACAAAACCCAACAGGGGAGCCGCTGACATCATGTAGCTGACAATACACAGAGCGCCGGACAATCTGCTACTGAGATTTCCTTCCTGTGTCCTCTGTATCCCTCTACATCCCTCTGCTCCAGGGGGACTGACCGTTTGGAAACTCGGGCACTGCCCGAGGGCCCGGGGTCAGTAGGGGGCCCCATGAGATGCCCTTGGTACCTTTTTCATAGGCTTTTTTTTTGAGTTTTTGGGCAAGGACCCAGGGGGCCCCATGATCCCCTATTGTCCGGGGGCCCCATGAGTTGTCAGTCCGCCCCTGCTCTGCTCCTATCACTCCTTTATTTCTTCCTCTATCACACTCTCTGTTATCTCTTCTCTCTCCTCCAACAACCATCTCATTCTCTTTCTTTACCCCTTCATGGTATTGTCTCTCTTTTCTTGCTCTTCCTTTCCTTCTCTTTTGTCTCTCCCTCTTTATTATCTTTCTTCTTTTCTATCACCATTATCATCTCTTTTTTCTCTCTTTTCGTTAAAATGTATCCAAACCCAAAAAGCAAAATATATTGCAACCTACTGCGCCCTTAATGTGGTGACTGCATTAGTTTTATTTCTTGACTCTTTTTTCCTTTCCTGCACATCCTTACACATGTCTGAGGCTGGCCATAGATTGGACGTTTATCGTTACAGCCATATTTACGGTGTAACATATCACATGGTGCCATTCTCACTGACAACCTGATAACTGCCACTCTCTTCTCTTCTAACCCTTGTTCTTTTTCTTGTTTTGCTCTCTCCCCTTCATCCCCCCCATTCTACTTATATTTCCCATGTCTTCTGTTTCAGTGGTCTCCAAACTGCGCCCGTGGGCCACATGCGGCCTTTTGCTTGCCTTAATCTGGCATCTGTGGTACTGTTCCTTGCATTGATACAAGTCACTAATCTTCCCACTGACACCAATAGGGAGATATAATTCCTCCCATGAACACAGAAGATAGGGCATTATCCCTCCCACTATTGCCAATAATGGGGCAATATTCCTTCCACTGACACCAATGATGGGCCACTATTCCTCCCACTGACACCAATAATGGGGCACTATTCCTTCCACAGATTCAAGTGATGGGGCACTATTCCTCATACTGATACCAATGATGGGGTGCAATGCCTCCCGCTGACACCAAAGATGGGGCAAAATTCCTCCTACTGACACCAATGATGGGGCACTATTCTTCCCACTAATACCAATGATGGGGCACTATTCCTCCCACTGATACCAATGATGGGGCACTATTCCTCCCACTGACACCAATGATGGGGCACTATTCCTCCCACACACTGACACCAATGATGGGGCACTATTCCTCCCACTGATACCAATGATGGGGCACTATTCCTTCCACTGACACCAATGATGGGACACTATTCTTCCCACTAATACCAATGATGGGGCACTATTCCTCCCACTGATACCAATGATGGGGCACTATTCCACCCACTGATACCAATGATGGGACACTATTCCTCCCACTGACACCAATAATGGGGCACTATTCCTCCCACTGATACCAATGATGGGGCACTATTCCTCCCACTGACACCAATGATGGGACACTATTCTTCCCACTAATACCAATGATGGGGCACTATTCCTCCCACTGATACCAATGATGGGGCACTATTCCTCCCACTGATACCAATGATGGGGCACTATTCCTCCCACTGATACCAATGATGGGGCACTATTCCTCCCACTGATACCAATGATGGGGCACTATTCCTCCCACTGACACCAATGATGGGGCACAATTCCTCCCACTGACACCAATGATGGGGCACTATTCCTCCCACTGATACCAATGATGGGGCACTATTCCTCCCACTAATACCAATGATGGGGCACTATTCCTCCCACTGACACCAATGATGGGGCACTATTCCTCCCACTGACACCAATGATGTCTTCTCTCATACCGTATTCTTCTTCTATTCTCTCTATTCTCCATCTCTCTTAAGCTTTTTCTTCATCTTCTGTTTTTTCCAGTTGCCCAACAATAGCCATGGAGCCTGGGGTAGGAGGGGCCCCCCCATTAAGGAGAATGTTAAAGTAAAACCAAACAGTGAAGTTTCCAGTATAGAAAGGATGAAGTCACACCTCAGGATCGATGTTAGCCACAGATCCCCCTCTGGGCAGTAAGAA
Organism: Staurois parvus; assembly: GCA_951230385.1. NCBI lineage: Eukaryota > Metazoa > Chordata > Amphibia > Anura > Ranidae > Staurois > Staurois parvus. The sequence goes on from CATNWA010014030.1 coordinate 10,506, forward strand.
ACATTGGCTTAGCTGTCTTAGCAGTTTAGATTTATTGCCCTATGGACTTTTGCTACAACGTGAAATTAACTCTGTGTGCCTAATGTAGTCACAAATCTCAGTTTATTCTCTGCTAATGGCCTAAGGGCCCATCCACTCTCATGTGTTGTGGCAAAGCTTATGTTCTTGCACATTCCTGCAATGGACGACGCACTTGCTCTATGGATGGTGTATTGCAGGGCCAATCATTGTGATTGGTAGCCCAACACAGTGTACAGTAGATTGCCAGGGTCGATGCATCACAACGCACATACTGTGCAATGTTATATATATTGATGCAAACAATTTGCCACATGCACTTTTCATCCGTTGTGGTGCGCTGGCAACCCATTCATAATGAACCCCTTAACGCAACACATGTTACTGATGAAGCCACGTGACCCGGTGGCGTACCGTGTAGGGGAGGGGCTTTGACGTCATGACGCTCGCAGAATAGGAGAGTGCGATATAGCTGGCTGCATGTAAGTGGTTGGAGGATCCATACCTATAGAATCCAATTGGAGTTGTTTTATGTGGCGCGCTTTATTACATCATACATGTGAGTGGAATACTGGAATTCTTTTACAATAAATGTTATTTTTTTTTTTTTATTCTTCTTTTATTTTTTTCTTTTTTTAACCCCTTGGCGCCAGCGCCTCCCGACCCTTTAAGGGTTTTGGAGTTGTTAGGATTGGGCAAAGTTTTGCTTTTTTTTTTTTTTTATTAGAACCGCAATATTTTTGTCCAAGCGTGAAATTAGGCCCCCAACCCCCCGTCGTGAGGCCTCACATTTTGCCTTCCGGGGCAACGTCTTTTAACAACGGAAATTAACTCTGTTTTTTTTCATTAAAATTCCCTGCCTGGGAAAGGCCTCTAACGGGTGGTGGCAAAGCTTATGTTTTTTTATATTTTTTTTTTTTCCTGTTTTTATGGACGATTTTTTTTGCTTTATGGATGGTTTATTGCAGGGCCAATCATTGTGATTTAATGTGCCATTTTTTTTGTTATTTATTTTGTTGCAAAAAATTTGCCTCAATGCACTTTTCATGTTTGTTTGTTTTTGCGCAACCCATTCATAATGAAGCAGATGAAGCCAAAAAAGGAATGTGTTTTTTGTGGGCGTAATCAATTTAGGGGAGGTGGCTTTGAGTTTTTGCTATTTACGCGTGCGTCATCCGGTAAGTGGGTTGGAGGTTCATGTTTTTATTATAGTTTTGGTCCCCCTATCCTCTTTTTTTATAGAAATATTATGAAAGGAGGAGTTGTTTTATGTGGCGCGAATTTTTACTGTTTATCATACATGTGAGTGGAACCACTGGGATTCGTTTTTTTCCACGTAAAAGGTGTTTTTTAGGTCCCCTTAATTTATCTGGGTTTGGAAGGTGGATTTAACAACAGAAGCTGGGAGGCGGGGTTTAGGGTCATGTGACCACCGTGACACGGCGGTCACATGATCGGGACATTTCCGTGAGTACCGGACATGTGTGCTGGGAGCGCGTGCTCTCGGCACATATGTTCTTTTTTAATAGAACGCAAATGTGCGGCCGCTCAGCGTCTAGGCCCAGACGTCGGGAGGCCGCACATTTGCGTTCGGGCCGGCATGAAGAGGTTAATCTGTAATTCTGTCTGGCCACTTTTTTTAGGCCCCATGTACACGGGACACTTCTGAACGATGGAAACTGACTGCTGGAAAACGGAGGTTAAAAAAACGTCTGTTTAGGCGCGTTTGCATACCGCGTTTATGCACATTTACGTTTAGAAGCGTTTTTTTAAAGATAAGCACAGGAGAACCTCCCAAATGCCCAGAATGCACTGAAAAGTGGTAAATTATTAACTATTTCAGACTGTTTCATACAGAGAGTAGAAGCAGAGACAGCAGGATGTGTTGAGATAATTAGGTGTGAGTTGCTCATTAACATTTCTTTTGTTTCCAAATTTGCGGTGTGAATGGTCACCACATATGTTTTTTTTTAATAGAACGCAAATGTGCGGCTGCTCGGCATCTAGGCCCAGATGCCGGAAGGCCGCACATTTGCGTTTGGCTGGCGTGAAGAGGTTAAGGATAAAGCACTATGTTTTGGTCATCTCTTTTCGGTGCATATTTGATGGAGGAGGAGAGCTAAGGAAGTGGAGGAGATTTATGCCTATTGGACACCAGACATCAGTCCATATATAAGGGACACATGCCATTCATGATCTCACGTAGTGGTTTGGTCATATATATCAGGTGAGAGCACATCCGGTGGAGGTGGATACACACTCTCATTGGTTTGCAGTATATAGAAGCACGGGATGTTTTAACCGCTTTCCTGCTGCCCTATAGCAGAAATACTGCTACAGGGTGACAGGGTGTGCAAAATCACATATGTATACGTGATCTTGCATTTCCGGGTAGGGGGTGCGCACGCACCCTACCCGCGCCGCCATTGGCGGCCTCAGCTGTCAATCACCGGGTCCTGGCCGCTGATTCCCCGCTGGCACCCGGTGATCACCGAGTATCACTGACGGGGGAGAGACCTGTATGTAGACAATACAGATTTCTTCCCTGTCAGCTCCTGCACACTGCAGAGCCAAACAAAGCAATGTGCTGGCACAGTAAAGCGCATACACAGCACACAATGTAAAACAGCACACAGTTAACCCTTTGATCGCCCCAAATGTTAACTCCTTCCTGCCCAGTGCCATTAGTACAGTGTCAGTGCTTTGTATTAGTACTGATCACTGTATTGGTGTCACTTGGGATGTCAGTGACAGTTAGTCAGTCCCCCCCCCCCCCAGTGTCAGAATGCCTGCCGCAGGCCCACTATATAAGTCGTTGATCGTCACCATTACTAGTATTAAAAAAAAAAAAAATTCCAGTACATATACCGCCATTTGTAAACGCTATAACTTTCATGTAAAGCAATCAATGTACACGTATTGGGATTTTTTTTTAGCAAAGACATGGAACAGAATACATTTTGGCCTAAATTTATGATGAAATTTGATTTTTTAAATTTTTTTTACTGGACATGTTTAATAGCAAAAAGTCCAAAATATAGTTTTTTTCTCAAAATTGTCGGTATTTTTTTGTTTATAGCACAAAAATGAAAAACGCAGAGGTGATCAAATACCACCGAAAGAAAGCTCCATTTGTGGGGAAAAAGGACGTACATTTCATTTGGGTGCAGAGTTGCATGACCGCGCAATTGTCAGTTAACCTCCCTGGAGGTATGTAGTTCGGGGTAAAGTTTCAGCACCACAAGCGGTAACCCCGAGCTACACTCGGGAATACACTGCAGCGTTGCTCCGGAATCTGTTCTTCACTTACCTTGTCCTGCGCTCCCGCAATGTCCTCTCCTGCAGCGTCCCCGGCCATCTCCTCCAGCCGATACCGGCATCCGTCTTCCAGGTTCCGTTCCCTGCGACATCGGGACGTACGAGGACAGAACCGGCGGGAAATTTAAAAATGTGAAAAAGTGGCATTCACTAAATACACTAAAATCACATAGCATAACATTCCTGTATCAACCCATTTCACATACATTTTGTCCCGAGTGCTTTGTCCGGCGCCCTGCCTGCATTTTTACTGTTCTTTCTGCCTGGAAACTGAGAAACGTCCATGGCGTCCAAAAAGTGTCCCTTTAGGTCAAAAGCGGTTTTAGACCGGCTAGAGAACAGCGATAGTAAATCAGAACCACTTGCAGAATTGAGTGATAATGATTCGTGGGGGAAATTCATCATCAGACACTGAAAACGATTCTGCGACTTTGCTCAGCGATGTGCGAACTTGGCGCTATATTTCAAATTTCAGTGTTTTTGGTTTGATTATATTATTGAATTAAATTTATTATTATTATAATATTATTTTTTATGATTATTTATTAAATTATAATTTATGATTTTAAATTTTATCCTACCCGGTATGTTTACTAGACTCTTGTTCGGACAGATTTCAGTGAGTTATTCCTAAAAATTACAGACCTACAATAAAAAAATACATATTTCCATGCAAAAAATGTACTGCTTTGAGCACAGAAATATGGACATAATCAGACCGCTAGGGAGGCTACAGTAACGCAGCGCCATATTGAAAAAAATGGCCTAGTCAGGGAGGGGGGTAAATCCTCTGGAGGGCAAGTGGTTAGGAAACACAATGGAATCAAAGAAGATACCCAACAATTTAGGACTATTTATATGATCAGATGGACATAATTCACAAATAACTGCTTACATCACTTGTTCAAGTTGGTTTATAAGATTAGGAATATAGGTGAAGCGCGGCACTGGATTGCTATCTATGTCATATAACACATTTTGTATGGGAGTGTGAATAGTGTGGGGGCGATTCACAATTTTTTTGAAAAATATTTTGTATTATTTTGGTTTTCAGCATAGCAGCTCACAAGATTGTGCACTTTATAAATTGTAACAACACATGTTGCTGCACTGCAACAGATCACTTAGCTGTCAATGGGCCCTAAAAGGCAGCCGAGGTTTCCAGTTCTACAAAATAAACTTTAGAGAAGCTAGAGCTGAAAGACGTTTGTAATTATTGAGTAATTGTGTGCAAAGGCATGAATGGTATTTACAGAACATAAACATTATGGTTATTATTATTATTGCTACTACAGCTATACCTTTTATCCACAGTACTGCTCCCTAACAGTCTGACTGCTGACGGCTCTCCTGCTGCCTGTCCTTGATTAGGAATACTTTATGGTAAGATTAATGACATGTATTGTCATTGCCAGTGGCTACAGAGAGACTTAGCTGTGGGTGGCCCCATCAAAATTTTGCCTTGGGGCCCCATGAGTTGTAGTTACGTCCCAGATTTTCACTTTCGTATCACTCTCTATTATTTATTTGTTTTTCTTTCCTTTCTCGCACATCTCTCCTGTCCTCCTTTTGTTCTCTTTTTCACTCCCTCTCTCTTTTCCTAGTATCTTAAATCCCTCTTTATTATTCTCTTTTTTCTTACACCTGTCCAGTTTTCTCTCTCTCTCTCTCTCTCTTCTCTCTCTCTCTCTCTCTCGTTCTCCTCTCTTGCATCCCTTGTTCTCCCTTTTCTTTGATCTCTTTCACTTTCATTCTTCTCTTTTATCTCTCACCTTTTTTTCTCTCTTCTGCCCCCCCCCCCCAACCCCCCGCCTCATCTGCCCATCTCTTGTTCTCTTTCTTCTATCTCTTCCACTCTCTCTTCTTCCATCGTTGTATTTCTTTTCTGCACCCCTCCCTCTATTTTCGTTTACATCTCTCTTTTTCCTCTTCTATCTCTCCTCTCCTCTTTCCCTTTCCCACTTTTCTCTTCCATCTCTTCTTCTCCTCTTTCTTCTGTCTCTTCCACTCTCTCTCTTCTTCTTTTTTTTAATTAATCTTTCTCTTTTTTTCTTTCATATCTTCTGATCTCTCTCTTTCTCTTTCTCTCTCTCTTTTCTCTTTCATCTCTTGTTCTCTTTTTATCTCTATACTCTCTCTTTTCTTCCATTTGTCCAGTTTCTCTCTGCTGCTTTTTGGTCCCTTTATTTGAATCTTTTTCTTTCTTTCTTTTTCTTTCTTTTCTTTCTTTCTTTCTTTCTTTCTTTCTCTTCCTTCTCTCATCCTAGTTTCTAACCCTTCTGCTCTCTCCCATTTTCACTGACATCTCTCCTCTCTCCTTTTCTCTTTTTCCTCTTCATCTCTCCTGTCCTCTCTGTCTCTCTCTTCTCTGCTCTCCCCCATCTCTTGTTCTCCTCTTTCTTTTATCTCTTTACTCTCTCTCTTTTCTTCCATTTGTCTAGTTTCTCTCTGCTGCTTTTTGGTCCCTTTATTTGAATTTACATCTTTCTTTCTTTCTTTCTTTCTTTTCTTTCTCTCTCTCTCTTTTTCTTTTCTCTTTTCTTCTTATACCCCACTGTTCTCGCTATGTCTCTATGTCTCTCATTCCTTCTTCTACTCTTTCTTCTATCTCTGTAACTTTTTTTTCTCTCTCTCACGCGCATGCTTTCTCTTCTCTTTCATCTTTTTTTGCTTTTTGCACTTACATCTTTCCTGTCCTCTTTTTTCTCTATTCTGCTCCCTCTTTATTTCTCTTCCTAATATCTAATGTCTTTTCCCTTACTCTTTTCTTCCATCTAATTTTCTCTTTTCTGCTCTCCAACACCCCTTCTCTATTTTGCTTTCCTTCTCTCCTCTCTCTTTTCCATCTCTCCTCTCATTTCTCTTTTGCTCTCCCACTCTTTTCTCTTATATCTCATGTTTCTCCTATTTCCTCTGTCTCTTTTGTTTACCCTCTTCCTCTTCTCTTTCAGGTCTCGTCTTCTCTTCTCTATTCTACTCTCCTTCCCTATTTTTACTTATATCTCTCATCTGTCTTTTATCTTCCTCTTTCTTCTTACCATCTCTCATTTTTCTCTCTCTCTCTTCTCTCCCATCCCTTGTTCTCTTTTTCACTGTTTCTCTTTCCCTTCTTTTCCATCTCTCTAGTTTTCTCTCTACTGCTTTTTTGCCTCATCTTTTTTTCACTACTCTCTCTCTTTTTCTTTCTTCTTTTGCTCCCTCTCTCTCTCTCCCTCATATTTTTTGCCTTTCCTCTCTTTTTCTTTTCTTCTTTTTCTTTTACATCTGTTCTGTTTTGTTCTCTTCATTCTTCTATCTCTTTCACTCTCTCTTCCTCTTCACTTCCATCACTCTCCTCTTTTTCTCCTTTACGTTTCCCCTTCTCTATTTTCACCTACATCTCTATCTTTCCTCTTTCTATCTCTTTCCTCCCCCTCTCCTTCTCTTCTCGTGTCCCTCAACTCTATTTCCACTTGCATTTCTCTTACTCTGCCTCCCTCATCCCTTTTTCTCCCTTCTGTCCCCCCATTTTCACTGACATCTCTCCTCTCTTCTTTATCTTCCCTATTTTTCCTCTCTTCTTTCTTTTTTGTTCTCTCTCTCTAACTCTCTCTCTCTTCTTTCCTCTATCCTACCTTTCGTTCTCCTCTTTCTTTACTTTCTTCAATCTCTTTCACTTATTTTCTCATGTTTTTATTTTCTGGCCCCCCCCCCCCTCTATTTTCACTTACATCTTTATTTTATCTTCTCTCTTTCCTTATCCATCTCTCCTGTCTGCTTTTCTCTATCCATCTCCTCTCTCCCAACCTTTTGTTCTTCTCTTTCTTTTATCTATTACTTTCTTTCTCACTTCTCTTTTCTTCCATCTCTTCAATTTTCTCTCTGCTTCTCTTTTGTCTCCGTCTATTTTAATTTACATTTCTCTTTCTTTTACCCGCTCTCTCTCTCTTTTTTCTTATATATCTCCTGATCTCTCTCTCCCTCTCTCTCTTTCTTTCTCTTTCTCTGTTCTCTTACATCTCTTGTCCTCTTTCTTCTAGCTCTCTCTCTCTCTCTCTCTCTTTTTGTTCTTCCATCTCTGTATTTCTTTCTGCTCCCCACCTCCCCAATATTTTCACTTACAATTTTGTTTTATCTTCTCTCTCTTTCTTCTTATCCATCTCTCCTGACCTCTTTCTCTATCCCTCCCTTCTCTGCTGTCTCTCGTTTTCCTTCACTTTCTTCTATCTCCTTCCTTCTTTCCTCCTTTCTTTCTTTCTTTCTTTCTTTCTTTCTTTCTTTCTTTTTCTTTCTTCTCTCATCCTAGTTTCTAACCCTTGCTGCTCTCTCCCATTTTCACTGACATCTCTCCTCTCTCCTTTTCTCTTTTTCCTCTTCCATCTCTCCTGTCCTCTCTGTCTCTCTTTTCTCTGCTCTCCCCCATCTCTTGTTCTCCTCTTTCTTTTATCTCTTTACTCTCCCTCTTTTCTTCCATTTGTCTTTCTTTCTTTCTTTCTTTCTTTTCTCCCCCCATTTTCACTTATATCACTTCTCTTCTTTTTTTCTTACATGTCTGCTGATCTCTCTCTCTCTCTCTCTGTTCTTTTTCTTTTCTTTTTTTTTCTCACTTTCACACATTCTCTTCTTCTTCCATCTCTTTTTTTCTCCCTTTTCTACACCCCCCCCCCCCCTCCCCCTCACACACACACACACACACACACACACACTATTCTCCTCTTTCTTCTAACTCTTCCACTCTCCCTCTTCTGCAACTTTGTATTTTTTTTTTTCCTGCTCCTTCCTCTATTTTCACTTACATCTCTCCTGTCCTCTTTGTTCTCTTTTTTCACTCCCTCTCTTTTCCTGGTATCTTACATCCCTCTTTCTTATTCTCTTTTTCCATACACCTGTTCATCTCTCCCCCCTCTCTCTCTCTCTCTCTCTCTCTCTCTCATCTCTCTCTCTCTCTCATTCTCTCTCTCTCTCTTCATTCTCTCTCTCTCTGGTTCTCCTCTCGTGCATCCCTTGTTCTCACTTTTCTTTGATCTCTTTCACTTTCTTTCTTCTCTTTCATCTCTCTCTTCTTCTATCTTTGTATTTTTTTTCTTTACTGCCCCCCCCCCCCCCCCCCCCCCTCTCTATTTTGACTTGCATCTCTCTTTTATCTTCTCTCTTTTTCTCTCTTCTATCTCTCCTCTCCTCTTTCCCGTTTCCTCTTTTCTCTTACTTCTCTTCTTTCTTCTATCTCTTCCCCTCTCTCTCTCTCTCTCTCTCTCCTCTTCCATCTTTATATTTTTTTTTCTTTTCCCCCCCCCCCCCCCCCTCTATTTTCACTTACATCTCTCTTTTATCTTCTCTGTTTTTTCCTCTTCCATCTCTCCTCTCCTCCTTCTCTCTCCCCTCTTTTCTCTTCCATCTCTTGTTCTCCTTTTTCTCTCTCTCTCTCTTTTTTTTATGGTGCGGAGAAGTGATTGTTGCTGGATAGAAACCTGCCCAGAAAACATAATGAGACAGACGGACAGAAAGGGAGGGAGAGAGACAGTGAGTGGGAGACAGAGAGAGAGAGGTCCAGGTTGGACAGGAGAAGGGCTGGGAGATCCAGATATCCAGGTGGCAGGCTGAGAGGGGCAGGAGCATCGACAGGGAGGCATCAGGACCCCCCATCGGAGAGACACGGAGGCAGGAGCGGTCTCAGGGGTAGAGAGAACGCCGGAGAGACCGCATCCCTGGTGGATGTGACAGCTCCTCTTTTCCCAGCTGTTTCCTCCCCCTCAGCCAATCCTCACTCCGTCTGTTTGTGAGTCTCATCCCTCCTCCCCCGCCCTGGGCTGCTGGTCCCTGAGCATCCCTGAGAGAGAGAGAAGGAGAGAAAGAGAGAGAGCGAAAGAGAGAGAGAGGGGGAGGAGAAAGAGAGAGAGAGAGAGAGAGACAGGGCTGCGTCGGCTCGTCACGTCCGGAGACATCCCAATATGATCCTCCGGCTCCCAGTTCCGAGACCCCAGTGACGGGGTGCCACCTCCGTACATCCCTCCCTCTCTCTCCTCCTCTCTCCCCTCTTTTTTTTCCTTCTCTTCCCCCTCTCTATCCTTTCTCCTTTCCTCTACCCCCTTCCTCCATTCTCTCATCATTCCCTGTAACCCTCTACCTTATCCCTCTCCATCTATCTCTCCCCCCCCCCCTTACCCCCTGGCCCCCCCACCCCCCCCCACCCCCCCCGGGATCGTCTGTCTAGAGCACCCCGTCTGTACACCCCTCGGAATCCCATTCATCCCACACAGCATGGGCTGCATAGGATCTCACAGTGCAGGTAAGACCTCACCAGCATACACTGCATATTCCGACACCGCAAGGTGATCATCGTGATCTATGGGCTGACCGAATGACTGCAAGGTAACGGTGACACCACCATAGAAACATAGAAGAGTGACGGCAGAAAAAAGACCAAGGGGTCCATCGCGGGGGGGGGGGGGGGGGCTTGACGGCACATTGCACACAGCAAAGTGCACTAAGCCATAGCAAGCCAAGGATCTGCAGGCTGACGGTGCACTGCATGGGGAGACGATGGACTGGGACACATGGAGCACACTGCAAGGTGAACGGGCTATGACACCATGAGCTGGAGAGTGCAGGTGCAGGGGGGGGGACTGTCCGCCGCAGCAACATGATTTGCACAATGACTCTGTGACAACCCTCTACCTACTAACGCTTGACACATGCAAAGTCCGCACGCTGCAAGAGGAAAACCTGTCCGGCACGCAGACTACACACTGCCACATCAACACATCGGGATCTATTTACTAAAGTGCAAAAATCAGGCTCACTTCTGCAGAGAAACCAATCAGCTTCCAGCTTTTACTGCCAAAGCCTAACTGAACAAGATGAGGTTAAATGCCTTATGCAGAAGTGAGCCGGACTCTCCGGCTTTAGTAACTAAACCCCCTTTGGAGTGCGATATACTCCATCACTTTATTATTTATTATTATTATTCAGGATTTATATCGTGCCAACAGTTTGTGCAACACTTCCCATAGCATTCTCCAGTAAGGACTCAACAATGGGTTAGGTTTCATTTAAAAAAAAAAAATAATAATTTTTTTATTATTATTATACAGGATTTATATACAGGATTTATATCATTAGTTGCGCCAACATTATTATTATTTTGTGCAACAGTTTGTGCACACTTTCCATATCATTAGTTGCCTTCTCCAGTAAGGACTCAACAATGGGTTAGATTTAATTTTAAAAAAATTATTTTTTTTATTATTGTTATTATTTATATTATTATTATTATTATTATTATTCAGGATTTATATAGCGCCAACAGTTTGTGCAGCACTTTCCATATCATTAGTTTCCTTCTCCAGTAAGGACTCAACAATGGGTTAGGTTTAATTTAAAAAAAAATAATAAGAATTTTTTTATTAATATTTTTTATTATTATTATTATTATTCAGGATTTATATAGTGTCAACAGTTTGTGCAGCACTTTCCATATCATTAGTTGCCTTCTCCAGTAAGGAATCAACAATGGGTTAGATTTAAAAAAAAAAATAATTTTTTATTATTATTATTTATTATTATTATTATTATTATTATTATTATTCAAGATTTATATAGTGCCAACAGTTTGTGCAGCACTTTCCATATCATTAGTTTCCTTCTCCAGTAAGGACTCAACAATGGGTTAGGTTTAATTTAAAAAAAAATAATAATAATAATAATTTTTTATTAATATTTATTATTATTATTATACAGGATTTATATAGCGCCAACAGTTTGTGCAGCACTTTCCATATCATTAGTTGCCTTCTCCAGTAAGGACTCAACAATGGGTTAGATTTCATTTAAAAAAAACTATTTTTTTATTATTGTTATTATTTATTATTATTATTATTCAGGATTTATATAGCGCCAACAGTTTGTGCAACACTTTCCATATCATTAGTTTCCTTCTCCAGTAAGGACTCAACAATGGGTTAGGTTTAATTTAAAAAAAAAATAATAATAATAATAATAATTTTTATTAATATTTTTTATTATTATTATTATTATTCAGGATTTATATAGTGTCAACAGTTTGTGCAGCACTTTCCATATCATTAGTTTCCTTCTCCAGTAAGGACTCAACAATGGGTTAGATTTCATTTAAAAAAAAAAAAAAAAAATGTATTATTATTTTTTGTTATTATTATTATACAGGATATAGCGCCAACAGTTTCCTCAGCGCTTTACAATATAACGGGAGACAATACAGCAACAATATAGTTCAATACAAGAGGGATAGGAGGGCCCTGCTCCTTGGAGCTTACAATCTAAGAGGGAGGGGCTAGTGGTACAAAAGGTAGTAACTGTGGGGGATGGACTGGTAGGAAGAGTAGAAGACTTCATTATTAGCTGAAGGCAGGATAGGCTTCCTGGAAGAGATTGGTTTTCAGAGATCACCTGAAAGTGCGCAGAGTAGGTGATAGTTTGATAAATTGGGGTAGAGAGTTCCAGAGGATAGGGGAAGCTCCTGAAGTCCTGGAGATGAGCATGGGAGGAGGAGACAAGGGAGCTAGAGATTAGATCTTGCGAGGAGCGGAGAGGACGGTTTGGGTGATATTTGGAGACAAGATTGGTGATGTAATTTGGGGCAGAGTTATAAATGGCTTTATATGTTATTGTTAATGTTTTGAATTGTATCCGTTGGGCAATGGAAGCCAGTTGAGGGATTGGCGGCGAGGGATGGAGAACACTGAGTGGAGGGCAGTGGAGGGATTGGCAGAGAGGGGTGGAGGACACTGAATGGAGGCCAGTGGAGGGATTGGCAGAGAGGGGTGGAGGACACTGAATGGAGGCCAGTGGAGGGATTGGCAGAGAGGGGTGGAGGACACTGAATGGAGGCCAGTGGAGGGATTGGCAGAGAGGGGTGGAGGACACTGAATGGAGGCCAGTGAGGGATTGGCAGAGAGAGGGGTGGAGGACACTGAGTGGAGGCCAGTGGAGGGATTGGCAGAGAGGGGTGGAGGACACTGAATGGAGGCCAGTGGAGGGATTGGCAGAGAGGGGTGGCTGATACCCTCCTTTAGCATATAGACTATTTTGTAGCACCTTGAAAGTCCCGATATGTGTCCATTGTTGAGATTCTCCAGTAACAATTCAAGACTTGATGTACACCACGCAAATGCTAAGACAGGCGTAGTGGAAACACTCAACGCAACAATGACTTAGTGAATGTTATGGAAGAAAAAAAACAAAAGTGACAATGTAAACACTGCAATATCGGACCCTAGAATGTGACAGAATCTGAACACTGACAAAGTCTATGGAACACAATGTAAACACTGCAATATGAAAACTGGTCTATAGGAAAATATAATCACTATAATATATATGTAAGAAAATATAATCAATGACAAAGGCTATAGAACACAATGTAAAACACTGCAATATGAAAACTGTGGTCTATGGGAAAATATAGGCACTGGCAAAGTCTATAGGTGATGACAAGTTGTAAACACTGCAATATAAAAACTGTAGACTGTGACACACTGTAAACACTGCAGAAGGCATACCTGGAATACAAAACAATGGATAGTACAAATATACAAACTATAGATTATGGCCAAATGTAAACACTGACAAAGTCTATAGGTGATGACACAATGTAAACACTGCAGTATAAAAACCATGGACTATAAAAACAATGTAAACACTGCAAAATGAGGACTGTGGAGTATGACATAATAGGACTACTTTAATAATAAGAACTATAAACTATGACCAGATGTAATCACTAACAAAATCATGATGACACGATGTAAACACTGCAGAATAAAATTGTAAACACTGCAATGTAAAATAATAAATGTAAACACTGCAATAAATATGTAAACAATGCAATATAAAATGTAAACACTGCCGTGTCAAATTACAATGGTAAACAATGCAATATAACATATTAAATGTAAACACCGCAATCTAAACTAAAAAAGTGTACATTTTTTTATTGCAGTGTTTACATTTATTATTAATTGTAAACACTGCAATATAAAATATTAATTGTAAACACTGCAATATAAAATGTAAACACTGCAATGTAAATTTAAAACATGTAAACACTGCAACATAAAATATTAATTGTAAACACTGCAATATAAAATGTAAACACTGCAACGTACAACAATAAATGTAAACAGTGCAAAAAAATGTAAACAATGCAATATAAAATGTAAACACTGCCCTGTAAATTTTAAAAATATAAACACTGCAATAAAAAATGTAAAAGCTGATGAGAGCAATGTAAACACTGCAATATACAAATGTAAAAGCTGATGACAGCAATGTAAACACTTCAATATAAAAGCTGTAGATTGTGACAAACATGGCAATGAGATTCTGTGGACTATGGCACAATGTAAACACTGCAGACTGATGGCTGTGGACTATGACCCAATAGTAAAACTACAAAATCTGAACTATAGACTACGAGATAATGTAAACACTGCTCAAAGACTGCTTAGACTATGACAGGGTATAAACACTGCAATATAAGACCTGGGACTGAGACATAATGTAAATGCTGCAACATATGGACTGCACTACACTATAATATGGACACTAAGACTAAATAAAAAACCATAAAAACAAAAAAAAAGTCTATAAAATGACCTAAGATAAAAACTGACAAAACTGTGGGCTATGCACAATGCAAACCAGGGGCGGACTGACCATTTGGAAACTCAGGCACTGCCCGAGGGCCCAGGGTCAGTAGGGGGCCCCAGGAGATGCCCCTGGTACCTTTTTCATAGGCTTTTTTGAGTTTGGGCAAGGACACAGGGGCCCCATGATCCCCTATTGCCCGGGGGCCCCATGAGTTGTCAGTCCGCCCCTGGTGCAAACATGCAGAAGTAACACTGTGGACTGTAGCACAATATAAATACAAGCACATGACAGTATGCAGCAAAAACTGACGAACACAATATAAACACTGCTAAAGTGTGTGCACTATGACTGGAATATAAATGCAAAGAGAACCCAAACAACCAACAAAGCAACACTGGACTGTGATACAAAATATAACTGGCACGCTCTGGACTATGACCTATGATCTATAAACTGAGATAATGTGGACTGTGATACAATATATAAAACGCTGCACAATAAAGACTTTAAGCCCGGGTTCACAGCGATGCGGTCCGGAATTCTCACCGTTTTCTGTACGAATTCCTCACCGCATCAGAATCGCACCCCGTTCGTGCAAACTGGCGTGTATGTTAAGTTAACAACACCCCAAAATTGGTTCACAAAATGCGGTGCAATGTGCAGAATCGGACCGCATTGGTGTTCACATCCAAACGATCCGATTCTGGTGCAGACAAAAAAACAAAAAGGGTCCTTTACTTTTTTGGTGCAAATGTGGTGCGATCTGAGCCATACAAGATGTATGGCTCAGAGAAATCGCATGTGATTTGCACAGGAATGCAGTGCGCTTCCTGTACGAATCAAATGCGACGTGCTGCACCGCATCAGTGTGAACCCGGTCTAAAGCGGTATTAAACCCAAAAACAAACATTATTATACTATTATTATTATACAGGATTAATTATTATTAATATTATACAGGATTTTATATTTATTATTATTATTATACAGGATTTTATATATTATTATTATTATACAGGATTTATATATTATTATTATTATTATTATTATACAGGATTTATTTATTATTATTATACAGGATTTATATTATATTATTATTATATTATTATTATATATACAGATTTATTATTATTATACAGGATTTTATATATTTTATTATACAGGATTTATTTATATATATTATTTATTATTATACAGGGATTTTATATATTATTATTATTATACAGGATTTATATATTATTATTATTATTATACAGGATTTATATTATTATTATACAGGATTTATTTATTATTATTATTATTATACAGGATTTATATATTATTTATTATACAGGATTTATATTATTATTATACAGGATTTATATAGCGCCAACAGTTTGCTCAGCACTCTACAATACAAGGGGAGCAGAGGCAGACTGACAACTCATGGGGTCCCCAGGCAATAGGGGATCATGGGGCCCCTGTGTCCTTGCCCAAACTCAAAAACGCCTATGAAAAAGGTACCAGGGGCATCTCATGGGGCCCCCTACTGACCCCGGGCCCCTTCGGGCAGTGCCCGAGTTTCCAAATGGTCAGTCCGCCCCTGAACGGGAGACAATACAGCAATGATACAGTTCAATACAAGAGGAATAGGAGGGCCCTGATCCTGGGAGCTTAGGTGCAGTTTACCAGTCTTCTTAGACGGGACGGCTGCATTAGTTTTCTTTGTTAGGCCTTCTTTCTTCTATTTTCACTTGGTGATCCAGCCAGTAAGTCTGTTGTTTTTTTTAAAAAACAAGCTCTCCAGCAGAATATATCAGTTACATGGATGAGACAAACCATTTAACACTGGCAGGGTGTTTACAATGATCAGTTTTATATATTTATGTAAAATCTTTATCCCAAACGGAAAAAAAAAAAACTGCTGTAACTGATTATAAAGTACTGAAGTTTGGTTTTCATTTGTTTAGTGTAGCTAAATCTGCTATTACATTTAACACTCCCCTCCCCTCAGACAATGCTGCTGTCCAATGGTGTCCCCTGTGCTCCTTCATCCAGAGTGGGGGCACTCTAATACAGGAGGTGTGTTATGCAGGCCATAGACGGTTCGTTTATCGGTCCAAAAATCGAAACATTGTTCGTTCTCTAAACTGATGTTGCCACCAATGATTTCGAAAATCGGCCGTTTTTCACAAATTTTTCCAGCATGACCAATAAACGAAATAAGGAGAAACCACGAAAATCAGCCGATGCCATTGCCCCACTAACAGTGCAAAAATCGTCCGATTATTCTTTCGGACAAAAAATTGGCCGAGAAACAAACCGTCTATGGCCTGCATTAGTGGCCAGATCACCAGAAAAAAAACAGAGGGGGAAAAGTTAAAAAAAAAAAAAAAAAAGAAAACTAATGCAGCCACCATATCTAATGATTGCTAAGCTGCAATATATGACATTTTTGGTTTTGGGTTTAATACCGCTTTAAACCACCGCAGAGCGAAACGTCTGGACTGTGACACCGCGTGAATGCCGATAAATACATAGGATTAGGAAAGGTATAAAAGCACCGAGAACTAAACAATGTGTCACACGCTGCAGAACAGAAAACTCCCGGATTGGATACAATGCAAACACTGCAGAGTGACAGCATGGACAGGGATACAATGTATATACTGGAATGAATGATCGCCTTTCTTGTTTAATGAGGCAAAAGTCACGTTCAGACTATAACCAGCCAATCAGCAATCGTCCATCAGTAGGGGGGGAGGGGTGTTGATCCACCATGGATCACTGCCCTTTGTCCTTTCTCCATGCCCTTTGCACTGTTTTACTATTTAACAAACTTGCTGACCTGTAAGGAAATCTACACCAACAGATCGCTCCATTTTATTGGATTTTATATCATTGAAAGTTGTGTGACTTTAAAATCTAATTCATTGGTAAACATGTATCACGCAAACAGACTGGCCTGTGATTGGCCATTCACAGCGATGGCATGTGATGTAAGAGATTGCAGTATTTTATATTGATGTTTGTTATTGTGCGCAGAGATCTTTCAGTTTGCTGGGTAATCTTTCTCTTTTCTGTAAGGTAAGGGGTAAAAGCGTTTACCAAATGCACGTCATATCGTAGCACCGAGGACTCATTTGCACTACTGTGATTGTGCCAACATGCGCCAACATATGTCCAATGCACATGCATTGCCATGCATTGTTATTTTTTGCAGCTGACTATATTTTAGCACTTTTTGTTGCATTAATATGCAGGACCAGGACAAGGAGTGGGCAGGAGGGGCAGCTGCCCTGGGCACAGCAGAGAATGGACACACAGCAGTAAACCTTAGCGCCCTGAATGCTAGAAGAACCTGTCCTCGCTACTGTTGATGTGTATACTTTTTAGTAAACATGTATCATGCAAACAGACTGGACTGTGATTGGCCATTCACAGCGATGGCATGTGATGTAAGAGATTGCAGTATTTCATACTGATGCTTCTTATTGTGTGCAGAGATCTTTCAGTTTGCTGGGTAATGTTCCAGGGGGGTGTACAGCAATCTTTCTCTATTCTGTAAGGTAAGGGGTAAAAGTGTTTACCAAATGCACGTCATATCGTAACACCGAGGGCTCATTTGCACTACAGTGATTGCGCCAACATGCATTGCCATGCACTGTTATTTTTTTTTGCAGCTGACTATATTTTAGCACTTTTTTTTGTTGCATTAATATGCAGGACCAGGACAAGGGGTGGGCAGGAGGGGCAGCTGCCCTGGGCACAGCGGAGTAAGCGGGCAGAGAGAATGGATAGAGGGCAGCAAACCTTAGCGTCCTGAGTGCCAGAAGAGCCTTTCCTGCTACTGTTGATGATGTGCATACTTTTTTGCTTCCTTTTACAGGTTTAAGCTTTGGTACACATCTATCCAGGGGCGGACTGACAACTCATGGGGCTCCCAGGCAATAGAGGATCATGGGGCCCCTGTGTCCTTGCCCAAACTCAAAAAAGCCTATGAAAAAGGTACCAGGGGCATCTCATGGGGCCCCCTACTGACCCCGGGCCGTCGGGCAGTGCCTGAGTTTCCAAATGGTCAGTCCGCCCCTGCATGTATCTATGCATACGTGTCGTGTGTCATAGAATGTGTCATAGAAACGCAATTTTGCCCAGTGAGGCCACTTTGTTGCGTTTTAAAAAAAAAAAAAAAGGAGCATCCATTTTTTATGTGCACGATCGTGCCATGTGAGGCCCCTTAAAAAAAAAAAAAGAGGAGCATCCATTTTTTATGTACACGATCGTGCCATGTGAAATCTATGGCAATGCATGAAACTGCACATCCATGCGTTATCGCTGACTTCTATGGGTATCAAAATGCAAAAAAAAAAACGCATGTGAGCCATTTTGAACACTGCACATGTATATGTGACCCGGCTTTGTCTGTGATGTTGGCCTGAATGATACATGCATTTTAGTGTGCGCAGGTGTGTGCGTTATTAGAATGCGCAAAAGGGGACTTTTTTTCTTGAACAAGTTGGGATGCATTCTGCTGCATAATAAAATGCACTATTTTGTAATGAATTAGGTCTTTGAGTGCAGGGCTGCTGTTAGAAACCATGGGGCCCCATACAGCAAACCTGGCAGGGTCCCCCCTTCCAAAAAAAAAAAATATAGTTTACTATGCTTCAGTAGTGATTGTACACAGTTAGTGATTGGTAATGATCGCTCATTGTGTTCATTCGGGAAAGTAAGGGGCTGTGAAGTTTTTAACGGACCCTTCCCCCACTTTCCATTCTGAAAGATCTTATTGTGTGCTTGCTGCTGCTGCAAGATGAAGAAGGAAGCTGGGGGGGGTGGGGGCACACAGGAGGGGGCCAGGGCAGCAGGGGGAAATGTGTGGTGCACAGGGAGGGTGATGGGTGCGGCGGGGGGGGGCAATTACTGGAACTGATCCCCAGTATGGCTCTCTCTTGCACCAACTTAAAGGAGAGGAAGGAAGCTGGGGGTGGGGGCACACAGGAGAGGCCTGGGCAGCAGGGGGAAATGTGTGGTGCACAGGGAGGGTGATGATTCAGGCGGGGGGGGCAATTACTGAAACTGATCCCCAGTATGGCTCTCTGCAGCAGCTGAAAGGAGAGGAAGGAAGATGGGGGTGGGGGCACACAGGGGGGGCCTGGGCAGCAGGGGGAAAATGTGTGGTGCACAGGGAGGGTGATGAGTGTGGCGGGGGGGCACACAGGGGGGCCTGGGCGGCAGGGGAGACGTGTGGTGCACAGGGAGGGTGATGGTTGTGGTGTGGGGGGCAATTACTGGAACTGATCCCCGGTATTGCTCTCTCTGCAGCAGTTGAAAGGAGAGAAAGAAAGCTGCGGGGGGGGGCACACAGGGGGGGCCTAGGCAGCAGGGGGAAATGTGTAGTGCACAAGGGAGGGTAATGGGTGAGGCGGGGGGGAGGGGGGGCAATTAGTGGAACTGATCCCCGGTATGGCTCTCTGCAGCAGCTGAAAGGAGAGGAAGGAAGATGGGGGAGGGGGCACACGGGGGGGCCTGGACAGCAGGGGGAAATGTGTGGTGCACAGGGAGGGTGATGGGTGAGGCGGCGGGGGGGGGCAATTACTGGAACCAGGGGCAGACTGACAATTCATGGGGCCCCCCGGGCAATAGGGGATCATGGGGCCCCTGTGTCCTTGCCCAAACTCAAAAAAGCCTATGAAAAAGGTACCAGGGGCATCTCATGGGGCCCCCTACTGACCCCGGGCCCTCGGGCAGTGCCCGAGTTTCCAAATGGTCAGTCCACCCCTGACTGGAACTGATCCACTGTATGGCTCTCCCTGCAGCAGCTGAGAGGAGAGGAAGGAAGCTGGGGGTGGGGGCTCACAGGAGGGGCCAGGGCAGCAGGGGGAAGTGTGTGGTGCACAGGGAGGGTGATGGGTGCAGCGGGGGGGGGGGGGGGGGAATTACTGGAACAGATCCCCGGTATGGCTCCCTCTGCAGCAGCTGAAAGGAGAGGAAGGAAGCTGGGGGTGGAGGCACATGGGGGGGGGGGGGGGGGCCTGGGCAGCAAGGGGAAGTGTGTGGTGCACAGGGTGTGTTATGGGTGAGGCGGGGGGCAATTACTGGAACTGAGAGGGAGGGGAGGGAGAGGAGAAGAAGCCAACTTTCAGCTGCTGCAGAGAGAGCCATACAGGGGATCGGTTCCAGTAATTACCCCCCCCCCCCCCCCCACCATAGCAATCACCCTCCCTGCTCACATCCAACTCACCCAGCGTACATGAGGACTGGTGGTACCCCCTTATGTTTGAGTGTGTGTGGTGGTTGGTGATGGGGGGGGGGGGGGGGGGTAGCGATGGCAGCACTTTGACGCTTCCAGCGACAGCGTGCACATTTGCCATTGCGAGCTCTGCATACCGACGTAAAGTACACACTGCAAGATGACAACACTGACGTACAGCACAGCCTACAAACTGCAAGGTGACAACATCACGGCTCAATCAATACTCTGCTCTCCGGACTCAGACACAATGGATGTGCAGGGGACGCATCCACAACCACCGACCGGCAGAGCGTCAGCGCAGCTGGCGTTGTAATAGACGAGGCTCAGCTGCAAGGTGACACGTTCAGTCTTGCCTCCGTATGTGACACCCCACACACACACACACTACACCGCCGACACCACTCGACGGTCCGCTCTCCGCAGCGGAGGACCGGTCCCTGCATTGCCATTCAGAGGCGCGCTGCTCTGCACCCCGCTGACAACTATTGTCATGCCGTATAAAGGGTCATTGACTCCCACCGCCTGTCCTCTGCCTTCGCCGGCCAAACCTCGCTCGCCAGTTGGCGAAAATGTTAATTGCGCCGCGCTGGCAGTCGGGTCTCCCAAGTAAATCCCATTCATCTTTTTTTTTTTAATTAAATGTCAGTTTTGGATGCTTACGGAAACTGGCGATGGGTTAAAAACAAAAAAATGACAGTTTCTTTGCAGATTGGCGGAGTGTCGCTGCTGCCCGGGCTGTCGCACGTGTGCGTGACATTCGCTGACAATTGCACTGCAGCGTGTTGTGTTTGGCAGCGATAATGTGTTGGCAGTAACACGTTGGGGGTCGCAGTGGGCTATCCTCTCCCTCTTACATGGGGGGGGGGAGGGGACAGCGACACCCCGTGGATGCTTTAGGCAGGAATTGAGCCGTGTGAGTCATTGATCCCTCCGCTGCTGTCAGCGAGGCTATAAATGAGAAATGGATCATAATTTATCTGTACTGGCGTGATATTCCGTGTACAGAAAACAAGGTGCAGGGATTGTTCTGCCATGTAGACAACAGCGACACATAGTGGCCGAGGGCGGTCTGCGCAGTGTGTTGGCTTCATGGGGAGGGCTGAGTATTAGAGCTCAGTTACATCCATGTGTGTGCGCACCAGGGGCGGACTGACAACTCATGGGGCCCCCGGGCAATAGGGGATCATGGGGCCCCTGTGTCCTTGCCCAAACTAAAAAAAGCCTATGAAAAAGGTACCAGAGGCATCTCATGGGGCCCCCTAATGACCCCAGGCCCTTGGGCAGTGCCCGAGCAGGGGCAGACTGACCATTTGGAAACTCTGGCACTGCCCAAGGGCCCGGGGTCAGTAGGGGGCCCCATGAGATGTCCCTGGTACCTTTTTCATAGGCTTTTTTTTACTTTGGGCAAGAACACAGGGGCCCCATGATCCCCTATTGCCCGGGGGCCCCATGGGTTGTCAGTCCGCCCCTGTGCCCGAGTTTCTAAATGGTCAGTTCCGCCCCTGGTGCGTACACGTGCGTTTTTGTAGCCGTAGGCAGGTGCGTTTTTGCGTGTCACTATTTTTCCTTTTGCCTTTTTCCTTGCGTTCATTACTCGTCATTTTAATTTGTGATTTGGGGTGGATAGAGTTAACGGCCAGTGACCGAGGCGTGCCAGTACCTGCCGCCAGTGGGTCAAAATGCAGGTTTGATGTGCTGCTATTGATTCCTATGGGCCCTCCCAATGCACTAACAGGGGGCTCCAACCTTTCTAAACAAAGGGCCAGTTTACGGTCTTTCAGACTTTATGGGGGCCACGCTGTGGGAGTAGAAATGCCCTAGAACCCATGGAAGTGAACAATGCCCCATGACTGGTGTTGGGAGAAGTAATAGTGCCCCATAGTTGCTATCAGTGAGAGAAATAGTGTCCCAGCATTGGTGTCAGTGGGAGGAATAGTGCACCATCATTGGTGTCAGTGGGATGAATAGTGCCCCATCATTGGTGTCAGTAGGAGGAATAGTGCCCCATCATTGGTGTCAGTGGGAGGAATAGTGCCCCATCATTGGTGTCAGTGGGAGGAATAGTGCCCCATCATTGATATCAGTGGGAGGAATAGTGACCCATCATTGGTGTCAGTGAGAGGAATAGTGCCCCATCATTGGTATTAGTGGGAGGAATAGTGCCCCATCATTGGTGTCAGTGGGAGAAATAGTGCCACATCATTGGTGTCAGTGGGAGAAATAGTGTCCCATCATTGGTGTCAGTGGGAGGAATAGTGCCCACCATTGGTGTCAGTGGGAGAAATAGTGCCACATTATTGGTGTCAGTGGGAGGAATAGTGCCCCATCATTAGTGTCAGTGGGAGGAATAGTGCCCCACCATTGGTGTCAGTGGGAGGAATAGTGCCCCATCATTGGTGTCAGTGGGGGGGATAGTGCCCCATCATTAGCGTCAATCAGGGGCGGACTGACAACTCATGGGGGCCCCGGGCAATAGGGGATCATGGGGGCCCCTGTGTCCTTGCCCAAACTCAAAAAAGCCTATTAAAAAGGTACCAGGGGCATCTCATGGGGCCCCCTACTGACCCTGGGCCCTCGGGCAGTGTCCAAGTTTCCAAATGGTCAGTCCGCCCCTGTTGTCAATGTAAGTCATAGTGTCCCATCATTGGTATTAGTGGGAGGAATAGTGCCCCATCATTGGTGTCAGTGGGGGGAATAGTGCCCCATCATTGGTGTCAGTGGGAGGAATAGTGCCCCCATCATTGGTATTAGTGGGAGGAATAGTGTCCCATCATTGGTATTAGTGGGAGGAATAGTGCCCCATCATTGGTGTCAGTGGGGGAGGAATAGTGCCCCATCATTGGTGTCAGTGGGAGGAATAGTGCCCCATCATTGGTGTCAGTGGGAGGAATAGTGCCCCATCATTGGTATTAGTGGGAGGAATAGTGCATTCAGTGCCCCATCATTGGTGTCAGTGGGAGGAATAGTACTCCATCATTGGTATCAGTGGGAGTTAGAGTGCCCCATCATTGGTGTCAGTGGGAGGAATAGTGCCCCATCATTGGTATCAGTGGGAGGAATAGTGCCCCATCATTGTGTCAGTGGGAGGAATAGTGCCTCATCATTGGTATCAGTGGGAGGAATAGTGCCCCATCATTGGTGTCAGTGGGAGGAATAGTGCCCCATCATTGGTATTAGTGGGAGGAATAGTGCCCCATCATTGGTGTCAGTGGGAGGAATAGTGCCCCATCATTGGTATTAGTTCTATATTCTAAATGGTATAAATTCTTTATAAATGATACAATGTGATTTCCTGAATTTGTTTTTAAAATTCTGTCTCTCAGAGTGGGAATGCACCTACAATGTGAATTTCAGACCCCCTCCATGATTTCTAAGTGGGGAGAACTTGCAAAATCGCAGGGTGTTCACATACTTCTGTTCCTCTGAGATAAATGAGATAATCTGAGATAAATATACAGATTTTGCGGGTTAATAGTTTTCCTAATAGATCTACTTATATTGATTAGAATGAAGCAAAATTAGACTGTTTATTGAAGGTTACTGGAAAGGTTATTGAAATAAATAAATCATTTTTAACAACATTAAATTACAAAATAGCTTTTTGGACTTTGGAGTGGAGTTTCCCTTTAAGGTCCTATGTACATTTGCATGGCACATTAATGAAGTAAGCAAAAAGATATTCCCACAAAAGACAATAGTAAATAATAGCCTGCTCTGCTCTCTGTGTTGCCAAACAACACTCCAATGATGAGAAATCACCCAGGGAAGTCTGCTGGAAAATGTTCATCCGTGTTGATCACCTGGATCCCCTGCAGCTTTCATTGGCTTCACCCACCGACTGTGTCTTGTGGTCATGTTGGGGTTGATGGAAGGAACCAATGAATGAGAAGGGAGATCAACATACCGAGATTTGTTGGTTTTCCTGCGGACTTTAAGGGGGCCAATCCGCATCAATGGCGGCACAGGCAGCATATGGGGTTAGTATTTATTCTCTTTTCCTGGCAGATACTGAATATATAGTGACAGTGTGGCGATCTGTTACGATGTGGAAAGGATATTTCACCCAGGATTCTCAACGAGGCAGGTCTGACCATTCAAGGTCTAACAGGGGCGGACTGACCATTCAAGCACTCGAGCACTGCCCAAGGGCCCGGCATCAGTAGGGGGCCCCATGAAATGCCCCTGGTGCCTTTTTTATAGGCTTTTTTTGAGTGTGGGCAAGGACACAGGGGCCCCATGATCCCCTATTGCCCGGGGGCCCCATGAGTTGTCAGTCCGCCCCTGGTTTGTAAGGTCCATTTTGGAACCTGGAGCCTGGAGATTTCATCCTTCCCAAATCGCTTTGAAATCTCCAGGCTCCAGGTCCCAAAATGGACCTTACAAACCAGGGGCGGACTGACAACTCATGGGGCCCCCGGGCAATAGGGGATCATGGGGACCCTGTGTCCTTGCCCACACTCAAAAAAAGCCTATAAAAAAGGCACTAGGGGCATTTCATGGGGCCCCCTACTGACCCCGGGCCCTCGGGCAGTGCATCCGAGTGCTTGGAATGGTCAGTCCGCCCCTGATACAAACAAATGAGGAGATTTCATAAACCTCCAAATTGCTTTTGAAAGTGAAAAAATCCCCTTTCCTCTGTATCAAACACGTACCCCGGAGCCCCTCAACCTGCCTCGTTGAGAATCCTGGGTGAAATAACCTTTCCACATCGTAACAGATCGCCACACTGTCATAATATGAACAGTTTTATTTTTGCAACGGGGCATCTGCATTAAACGTAAATGGAATTCTCTTACTTTAGGGCAGTTGCAGTGTTTCCCGCGCAACATCAATGGCGAAATTGCTAAATTAGAGCGTATCTTATTGTGGGAATTATACTAATACACTACTGAGGAATCAATCCGCTTCAGCCTTTATTTCATACTTGAAAAATTACATTATGTCTACAAACACCACAAAGTGAATATATATATATATATATATATATATATATATATATATACACATACTGTATATATATTGTATATTATAATATTTAATAATATTTATTTGATTTTCTAACCTGTATAGAGAGATAGCTGGAGGTGTATTCATAAAACATTTGCAGAGCTATTCATCCTTTGAAACTGCATGTACATTCAATATGTGGGAATGAGAGCAAAATCGAATGTTATTGGGCTATCTTCTGTCCCGGTCGAATGTTATTCGTTCATTAAAAATAGAGTGGTTTGGGAAAATACCACATTATGGTCACTTGGTAGATTTGGCAGTCATAGTACTGTAAATAAGTATTTATTTTTGACACACATTTGGATTAAAATAAAACTTATAGGCAACACTTTTTAAAAAAAAAAAAATTTGGGACATAGTAAGGTAGGGTTATAACCGTTCTCAATTTTTTTTCTGCCATCTGTGTCCCATTGTGGAAATTTCTCTTCTTCATTTCCTGTGCCTTAGCCAAAACAGGAAGTTAGAGGAAATCCCTGCAAAGTAGGGAATCCGTTGGGGCCTCCCAGGTCACCAGTATTAGGGCCCCCATTGGAAGATTTGCCCTCTATTTCTGTTCTGGGGACAACCCAAAATTTGGGGTTTTCTTCGACATTCTCTTTCGATGATGATGGCATCATCGAAAGAGAATGTAGAAGAAAACCCCAAATTTTGGGTTGTCCCCATGTTGCATCTGTGTCCCATTGTGGAAATTTCCCTTCATTTCCTGTGCCTTAGCTAAAACAGGGAAGTTAGAGGAAATCCCTGCAAATTAAGGGAATCCTTTGGGGGCCCGCAGAGGTCACCAGTATTAAGGTCCCAATTGGAAGAATTGCTCTCCATTACTGCCCTGGGGACAACCCAAAAATTTGGGGTTTTCTTCTACATTCTCTTTGGATGATGTTGTCATAATCGAAAGAGAAAGTAGAAGAAAACATCAAATTTGGGTTGTCCATGTTGCCATCTGTGTCCCATTGTGGAAATTTCTCTTAATTTTCCTGTGCCTTAGCCAAAACAGGAAGTTAGAGGAAATCCCTGCAAAGTAAAGGGAATCCTTTGGGGCCCCCCCCAAGTCACCAGTATTAGGGCCCCCATTGGAAGATTTGTTCTCTATTACTGCTCTGGGGATCAACTACCCCAAAATTTGGGGTTTTCTTCTGTTTTCTCTTTCGATGATGCCCGTCTATCATCATCAAAAGAGAATGTAAAAGAAAACCCAAATTTTGGGTTGTCCCCATGTTGCCCATCTGTGTCCCATTGTGTAAATTTCCCTTCATTTCCTGTGCCTTAGCTAAAACAGGAAGTTAGAGGAAAATCCCTGCAAATTATAAGGGAATCCTTTGGGGCCCCGCAGGTCACCAGTATTAGGGTCCCATTGGAAGATTTGTTCTCTATTACTGTTCTGGGGACAACCCAAAATTTGGGGTTTTCTTCGACAATCTCTTTCGATGATGCCGCCATCATCCAAAGAGAATGTTAGAAAGAAAACCCAAAATTTTTTCGGTTGTCCCCAGTTCAGTAATAGACGGGAAATCTTCCAATGGGGACCCCTAATACTGGTGACCTGGGGGGGCCCCAAAGGATTCCTTTAATTTGCAGGGACCGTTTAGAGGGGGTTGAAGCTCCCTTGATGTGGGCACAGACAGCAATAAAAACTGCCAGGGGTTCTAATCCCTCTCCATTCTGTCTAACACTAAAAAAAAGTTTTCCCTTTAGTTATACTTTAACCACATGCCGCCCTGCCACTGTAGAAATACGGCGGGCAGGGCGGCACTGGCAGGCAAAACCACGTTTTTAAAATGTGTGTTGTTTTGTAAACAGATAGGGGGGCGCGCGCGCGAGGTGCGCCGTCGCCCTATCTGTCCTGCCGATCACCGCCGCGGATGTCAGTCGCCGGGTCACAGCCGGGTCCTTAGCGGCTGTTTCCCGGCGATCGGCGGTAAACAGTGACAGAGAGCACAGCTGCAGTAGCTGTGCTGCTGTCTGTCACTTCCTTGTCAGCTCGAGGACGAGCTGATCGAGACAGAAGAGTTTCTCTCTCTGGATCAGCCTTGTCCCGCCCAGCACACACCCCGCCCCCTAGTAAAACACTCCCCTCACTCAGATAACCCTTCCCTGCAAAATAAAGTTAACCCCTTCCTCCCCAGTGCCATTAGTACAGTGTCAGTGTTTTTCTTTTTGCACTGATCACTGTATTAGTGTTTTTGGGGATGTCAGTGGACCCCAAGTCAGTACCCCCCAATGTCAGAATGTCCACCCGCAGTGTAGTCCCGCAGTCCCGCCATAAGTCCCTGATCGCCGCCATAATTCACAGATCGCCGCCATTATTATTAGTATAAAAAAAAACTAAAATCCCAGTTATCTTTTCCCGCCATTTGTAAACGCTATAACTTTCACGTAAACCAATTAATTTACACGTATTGTTTTTTCTTTTTAGCATGTCATGACATGTTTAACATGTCGCAGAATGCATTTTGGCAGAAATTTATGACTAAATTTTATTTTTGCATTTTTTTTTTTACTGGACATGTTTTATAGCAAAAAGTCCCAAATATTGTTTTTTTTCCTCTCCAAAATTGTCAGCCTTTTTTTTTTTATAGCGCAAAAAATAAAAACCGCACAGGTGATCAAATACCACCGAAAGAAAGCTCAATTTGTGGGGAAAAAAAAGGATGTAAATTTCATTTATGTACCGTATTGCATGACCGCGCAATTGTCCGTTAAACTAGCGCAGCGCTGTATAGCAGAAAAATGGCGTAAATTGCAGTATCTATACCATATTTTGTAGACGCTATAAACTTCACACAAAGCAATCAGTATACACTTATTGGGATTTTTTTTTACCAAAAACATGGAGCAGAATACATTTTGGCCTAAATTTATAACCAACTTTGAGTTTACTATATATTTTTTTATAGCATGAAAGTAAAAAATAATGTTTTTCTTCTAAATTTTTGGCCTTTTTTTGTCTTTTTTTGTATTTTTATAGCGTGAAAAATAGAAAGCGCACACAGATGATCAAATACCACCGAAAGAAAGCTCTATTTGTGTGAAAAAAAAGGACGTAAATTTCGTTTGGGTGCAGCATTGCATGACCGCGCAATTATCAGTTGAATTAGTGGCAGCGCCGAGTAGCAAAAAGAGGCCCGGTCATTAACCACTTGCCGACCGCGCATAGCCGAATGACGGCTTCACCGCGGCCGGCCAGTTCTGAGTGGACGTCATATGACGTCCTCCCAGAACGCGCTCTGCTCACTGCGCGCCCCAGGGGGCGCGCACCCGGCGATCTCCGTGATCGCTGTGTCCTACGGACACAGCTGATCACGAGATGTGGTGAAAGGCCGATCCCACCGGCCTTTTAACCACGTGATCAGCGGTGTCCAATGACACGCTGATCACAGGAAAATGCAAGTGCCGGTTCTCGGCTGCACTTTCCTCACGCTGTCAGATCGTGAGGAAAGTACTGCCGAGAACCCGCAGTTGTCAGAGCAGGGATCGGCACCGATCATCAGGGCACTGATGATCAGTGCCCTGATGATCGGTGCCCAGCAGTGACCCCCCGCAAGTTCCGATCAGCTGTGCGCCCACTAGCCCCGCCCACCCATTCCCAGCGGTGCCCCCACCTGTGCCCCAGCAGTGCCCCACCTGTGCCCAGCAGTGCCCCCACCTGTGCCACTCTGCAGTGCCACCTACCTGTGCCCAGCAGTGCCACCTACCTGTGCCAGCAGTTGCCACCCACCTGTGCCCACCCACCTGTGCCCACCAGTGCCACCCACACCTGTGCCCACCCACCAGTGCTGTCCACCAGTGCCCCACCACACCAGTGCCACCCACCAGTGCTGCCAGTCAGTGCCACCAGTCAGTGCCCAGGGGTTGTGTGCCAGTCAGTGCCGCCAGTCAGTGCCCAGAAGTGATTGCCAGTCAGTGCCGTCTATCATACCAATCATCAGTGTCACCTATCAGTGCCGCCTATCACAGTGCTGTGAGATTATCAGTGCCGCCTATCCGTGACCCCTAATTAGTGCTGTCTATCAGTGGCCCCGCCTATCCGTGCCAACCTCATTAGTACTCTGCCTATCAGTGCCCTTTAGTGCTGCCTATCAGTGCCCATCAGTGCCCGCCTATCAGTGCCCATCAGTGCCGCCTCATCAACGCAAATCAGTGAAGGAGAAAAAATACCTGTTTGAAAAATTTTATAAAAGAAACAAATAAACATTTTTTTTTTTTTTTCAAATTTTTTTTGCACTTTTTTTAATTTATAGCGCAAAAAGTAAAGCGCCCCAGTGGGCGATTAAATACCACCAAAAGAAAGCTCTAGTTTGTGAGAAAAAAATGATCAAAATTTTCATATGGGTACAATGTTGCATGAAGCCGCGCAATTGGGTTCCCCCCCCCAATCAAAGTGCGGCAGCGACTGAAACTGAAAATTGGCCTGGTAAGGAAAGGGGGTATAAGTGCCTGGTAGGCAAGTGGTTAAGGGGAGGGTAAATCCTCTGGAGCTCAAGTGGTTAATATAGTGATTTCCTGTGATCATCAACTCCATCTAGTGGCCATAATGCAGTACTTTTCTGATTTACTCCATCCCGGCATAATTGAATAGCATTTGATCTGCAGACAAAGTAGCCCAGTTATACTCGATTTAGTCGTGGACTCTACAGAACGAACAACGAATTGTACATGCAGTTTCAAAGAGACGAACAGCTCTGCACTTTTTTTTTTTATTAATAAATACAACCCCCTTATTCTGTCGTATTCTTTTGTACATCAGGTATATTCAGTCATCTTACAACATATTCATTGCATCGATTTCTTATTTCTTTTTTTTTTTCCTACTTTCTCTTTATCATGTAATCTGCCATTCTATCTAGATCTTCCTTGTTTTGTCCGGCTTGATATTTTCCCCTCTCCTGGTTCGTTTTTAACTCTTTAGTGAGATCTGACAGATGTACAGAAAGTGAAAGAGGAGATCATTATAGGAGGGATAAAAAAAAGAAAGATCTGATAGAATAGTAGATTATACGAGGAAAGTAGAAAAATAGGAACTTGTAAGGTTCTATATAAATAAAAAATACTACAAGAACACCTGAATATGATCTCAGTGTTTTAGATATATATATATATCCAGTTCCCGCGGCCAATAGCACAATGGCGGCCGGCAAAATACCATCGTACCCCTCCAGGTGGACGCCGCCATATGGCGTCCTTTCAGGTATGCGTAGTGCGCCTGCCTGAAAGGGCCGCTCTGCGGCGCGATCTGTCACCGGCCGGCCTGTACCTCGGACACGGCCGATGACAGATCTGGGTGTACCGGCCCCCCCGGTATTTTGCCTGGTACCATGTGACCTGCTGTGACCAATCACAGCAGGTGACATGACAAGTTGTACTTACAATGGATGGCTTCCTATTATGCCGTCCATTGTAAACTAGTGTGTCTAGCTGTGAATGGTCCCACAGCAACCACATGCACAAGCTGGGCCAATCACAGCCAGCTGTGTCATGTGATACAAGGGGGTGTTGGGGGGGGGGGCCAGTGGACGATAATCACAACTAAGCACAAAAAAAAAAACCTGAATGAGAAAATCGATGTCATTCAGGTAAATGCTTTGCTTATAGCAAAGGTATATTCTTTGCTAAGAAGAAATTGTGGTAAAAAAAAAGATACTGATCACTTCCCCCAAAGTAGTACAATGTTACTATGGTACCGTTATATAACTACTTTGGTCATAGTGAAATATCGGAAAAAAAAATCTTAAAAAAAGAGAAAAAAATGTCTAATAAAAAATGAAAACTAAAAATTTTTTAAAAAAATTATTATTTTTTTTTTTCGTACTGTCACCAGTAGGGTCAGTTTTGTCCCAGGCCCGATCACCAACTATGCCAGCATTATATGATGACGCTGTACTGCACTGGTGACCCAGTATGTAAAAAAAAAATAGTGAAAAATAATTCATTTTCCACACTATCTTTCCGAAAAATTTATGACAAAAAAGTTACAATGTCAAAAACATCTCGCCATGTTGTATAAATAAAGAGAGTGTTGCTAATTATTCACAAAAATGCAAGGATAAAATAATACGAAATAACAAATAAAGTCCATAAATATAAACAGATAGGTCCCAGCCCATTACCATATGAAACAGTGGATAATCCGATAATCAATGTAATGTCAATCGGGCTTGGTGGAAACAGAACGGACGTCCGTAGGGGAGGGGGGGTGGGGGGGGGGGGGGGGGGGGGGGGGGGGGGGGGGGGGTGGGGGGGGGGGGGGGGGGGGGGGGGTGGTGAGAATGGTGAACTGGAGTGACCAGGGGGGGGGGGGGGGGGGGGGGGGGGGGAAATGTAATGCACTTGTAGGATAGCTATATGCTGATTATATTAGGGAGGGGGGGGGGAGGGGGGGGCAGTGGGAGGTGGTGAGGGGTTTACATATGCTGTATAGGGGGAAGCGATGAGATATATGCATGGGATATGCACACAAGGATGAGGATACATGCAACTTATTATGGGTTGAGTGTTGGATGATCAGTGACACTGCTTGGGAACAGCTAAGGGGAGCAGGAATGGTCCCCCCCCTCTCCAGAGAACTCGCTATGTGCCTCTGATGAAGTAAGTTCGGACTGTCAAACTTTGCAAATAGGGTCTATTGGGGGGAATATCCTGTACTGTTCTGACATTCTGGGGGAATAACAGTACTATTGTTGACATTTTGGAGGATGATCTGTACTCGTTCTAGACATTTGGGGGATAATCTGTACTGTTTCTGACATGTGGGGGATATCTGTACCGTCCTGGTACATTTGGGGGATATCTGTAGCCGTTTCTGACATTATGGGGGATATCTCAGTACCGTTCTGACATCTAGGGGGATATCAGGTACCCATCCTGACATTTGGGGATATCTGTACCGTTCTGACATCATGGGGGCGAATATTCTGTACCGTCCTGACTTTGGGTGGGGGATATCTGTAACCGGTTCCTGACCATTAGGGGGATATCTGTAAAAAGAATAATAAACCGTTCCGGGACCATTTGGGGAATAATCTGTATCTGTCCTGAATGAACAATTTTGGGGAAAATTTCTGAAACTGGTTGTCTGGGACGATTTGGGTGAGGGATATCTGGTACTGTAACTGGACAATTTGGGGGGAATATCTGTAAAAACCGAACTGTTCTGACATTAGGGGAGGGGGATATCTGTACTGTTCTGACATTAGGGGGATATCTGTACCGTACCGTTCTGACATTTGGAGGATATCTGTACCGTCCTGAACATTTGGGGGATATCTGTACCGTCCTGACATTTGGGGGGATATCTGTACACACCGTCCTGACATTTGGGGGATATCTGTACCGTTCTGCGGACATCTTGGGTGATATCTGTCCTGTACCGTCCTGGACCATTTGTTGGGGATATCTGTACCGTCCTGACATTTGAGGGGATATCTGAGTACCGTCCCTGACATTTGTGAGGGGGATATCTGTGTACCAGGTACCTGATGACATTTGGGGGATATCTGTACCGTTCCGACATTAGGTGGGGATATCTGTACCGAGATATCTGTACTGTCAGCACATTTTGGGGATATCTGTACCGTTCCTGACATTTGGGGGATAATCTGTAACCGTTCTGACATTTGGGGGTATATCTGTACCGTTTCTGACATTAGGGGATAATCTGTACCCGATTCTGACATTTGGGGGATATCAGTACCAGATTCTGACATAATTGGGGGATATCTGTACTGTTCTGACATTAGGGGATATC
Organism: Staurois parvus; assembly: GCA_951230385.1. Lineage (NCBI taxonomy): Eukaryota > Metazoa > Chordata > Amphibia > Anura > Ranidae > Staurois > Staurois parvus. The sequence goes on from CATNWA010014030.1 coordinate 43,433, forward strand.
TGTACAAACCGTTCTGACATTTGGAGGATAACTGTACCGTTCTTGACAATAGATAGTTTGGGGGATATCTGTACTGTCTGCTGACATTAGGGGGATATCTGTTACAGTTCTGCACATATTTGAGGGATATCAGTGTAACCAGTGTTTCTGACAGTTGGGTGGGTATACACTGTACTAAAAGGTTTCTGACATTTGGGGGGATATCTGTATACCTGTTTCTATGACATTTTGGGGATATCTGTACTGTTCCTGACAATTGGGAGCGATATCTGTCCTTGTCCCCCTTCGTGACATTAGTTGGGGGATATCTGTACTGTTTCTGACATTTGGGGGGATATCTGTACCGTTCTGACATTTGAGGGGATATCTGTTACCGTCCTGACATTTGGGGATATCTGTATCGTTCTGAACATTTTTGGGGGATATCTGTTACCGTTCTGACATTTGGGTGGGGATTATCTGGTACCCGTCTGACATTTGGGGGATATCTGTACCGTTCTGACATATAGGGGAAATCTGAAGTACTGTTCTGACATTTGGGGGATATCTGTACTGTTCTGACATTAGGGGATATCTGTACCGTTTCTGACATTTGAGGAGGATATCTGTACCGTTCTGACATTTGGGGGGGAAATAACTGTACAAAAAAAATATGGTGTCCTGTTCTGACATTTGGGGGATATCTGTACTGTTCTGACATTTGGGGGATATCTGTACCGTTCTGACAAAATTTTGGGATTGGGGGGATATGCTGTACTGTTCTCTGACATTTGGGGGATATCTGTATACTTGTTTCTGACATTTGGGGGATATCTGTCCTATCCCTGACATTAGGGGGATATCTGTACCGTTCTGACATTTGGGGGGATATCTGTACCGTTCTGACATTTGGGGGATATCTGTACCGTTCTGACATTAGGGGGATATCTGTAACCGTTCTGGCATTTGGGGGAATCTGTACCGTCCTGACATTTGGGGGATATCTGTACCGTTCTGACATTTGGGGATATCTGTACCGTTCTGACATATTGGGGGATATCTGTACTGTTGTCTGACATTTGGGGGATATCTGTACTGTCCTGACATTTGGGGGATATCTGTGTACTGTTCTGACATTAGGGGATATCTGTACTGTTCAGACATTTGGAGGATATCTGTAACTGTCCTGACATTAGGGGGATATCTGTACTGTTCTGACATTTGGAGGATATCTGTACTGTTCTGACATTTGGGGGATGTCTGTATAAACCGTTCTGACATTTGGGGGATATCTGTACCGTCCTGACATTTGGGGGATATCTGTACCGTTCTGACATTTGTAGGGATATCTGTACCGTTCTGACATTTGGGGGATATCTGTACCGTTCTGACATTTTTGGGGATATCTGTACTGTCCTGACATTTGGGGGATATCTGTACTGTCCCTGACATTTGGGGGGATATCTGTACTGTTCTGACATTTTTGTGGTCTCAAGAAATTAGATTGGGCTGTCAGTACATCAGGATTGATCAATATTCAGATCTATAACCATAGTTTGTGAACTCTATAACTTTACCTACAGACTAAATAATACATCCTAATTTGGGGTTAATTTTTCACCAAATGAGCCATGTAGCAGGAAATACATCTTGGCCTAAATTTTATGAAGAACAAAAGTTTCGGTCTTTTTTTGTTAATTTAGCAAAAAATAAAAACCCCAGCAGTGATTAAATACCACCAAAAGAAAGCTCTAGTTGTGTGAAGAAAATGATAAAATTTTAGTTTGGGTACAATGTTGTATGACCCCGCGCATTATTATATATAAATATATTTTTTTTTTATTTATAGTTGTGCTCAAAAGTTTGCACACCCTGAAAAATCATGAAATGTTGCCATTGAAATTGAAAATATAACTGATCCTGCCAAAAAAAACTGTCCTTTTATTGAACCGCCGTCCCGCCCGCCATATAAGGAAATGACGGGCGCAAGGTGGTTCTCTCATTCTGGGAGGACATCATATGACATCATATGACATCTTCCCGCTCTAACAAGAACCGCTCGTGCATGGCTCCGGGTTAGGGCAATTGGTGGTGGTCACCACCGATCCGCGGAAAAGAGCCGAAGATGTTCGACTCGGTCATGTTATCAGCTGTGTCCAATCACAGCTGATCACATGTAAATTAGGAAATGCCGGTTATTGGCAATTTCTCTCCCCATGAGCTGTCACGCTAACAGAGGAGAGGAGAGACAGTAATCACCATTCCTCAAAGGGGACATGTACACTGATCATCAGGGCACTGCAAGCTTCATGCAAGTCAACAATTCTTGATCGTAGGTCTTCTGAGAGCTCCTTTTTCTGCGAGGCATGGTTCACATCAGACAGTGCTTCTTGAAACCAGTAAACCCAAAACAGGTGTGTGTTTTTAAGGGCAGGATAGCTGTCAGCAACACATCCAATATCATCACACTGATTGGAGTCAAGGTTGGCTCACTCCTGGCTCCAATTAGCTCTGGGAGAAGTCATTAAGCTAGGGCCTCACATACTTTTTCCTCCCTGCACTGTGAATGTTTACATGTTATGTGCAATTAAACCATTGGCAACATCTAATGTTTGTGTAGTATTATGTTCAGCAGACTGTGTTCTTCTACTGTTGTGACTTAGATGACGTTCAGAAAGCACATTTTATGCCCAATTCATGCAAAACTCCACGTAATCCCAAGGGGTTCACATACTTTTTCTTGCAACTGTATATATATACATATGCACTGCATGTTGATGAAATGCATTTTTTTTAAACATTACAAAAAATTTTTTAAAATATATTCTTCAGATTTTTTCTAACATATAAAAAACTAATTTTAACATATATTTTTTACATATATTTGTAAATTCATTCCAAAAATGTAGATTAAATGTATTTTAAAGACATACAGTATATTTGAAAATATATTTTTAAAAATATTTTTTTAATATATCTTGTGATAAAAACACATTTCAACATACTATATATATATATAATATATATTTATTTTTTTTTTTTTTTTATTTATTGATATATATTAAATATGGCCACAATTGTAGCATTTCAAATATATATAAATATATTTGGGAAGAATATTTTTTAGATTTGTTTCAAATATATTTTTCTTCCATGTTTTGTTTTATGATTGGGTCATTCTGTGATGACCTACAGTGACGGAATATAAACCCCATAAGAAGTAAACAGTGGCTAAATGGTTAGCAACTTCTGCCTGGCAGTACTAGGGTTGTTGGTTCATATCCCCAACCATGGCACCTCCTGCCTGGCGTTTGCATGTTCTCCCTGTGCCTGTGTGGGTTTCCTCCGGGTACTCCAGTTTCCTCCCACACTCCAAAGACATGCTGGTAGGTTAATTGGATCCTGTCTAAAATTGGTCCTAGTATGTGTATGTATGAATGTGAGTTAGGGAGCTTAGATTTGTACACCCCTTGAAGGTTAGGGACTGATGTGAATGTATAAAATATATATGTAAAGCGCTGCGTAAAGTGACGGCGCAATATAAGTACCTGAAATAAGTAAAAGAAAATAGGTTCACACTCCATACGGGATGACAAGTGGGGTGTATTTATAAAAGATTCACTGGACGAACGTCACAATCGTTCCCTCTGCTGTCACGAAGTCTCGCTGTAATCTTACAAATAGTAAAGGCTTGTGCGCTTCTATACCCCAAAAATGCAATAAAACGGAGGAGATTGCTGCGCTCACTGATCTAGTGTACTCACACTCAATTTAAATATTTAAACAAAAATGTGCCAACTCCTCAAATTGTGAAAATATAAAGCTCCATCTAGCAGCCATAATGAGGTACTTCCCTGATTAAGGTATTCCAGGGGAAAATATACCGTATTATGGTCACTAGATGTGAGCTAATGATCATAGGAAATCAGGGTATTAAGAAAAATATATAGCAAGCTCTAAAAAAAACTTGCAGCGTCAGTCTAAAAAAAGGATTCAATAACATTTTTTTTTTTATGACTTTTTTTTTCTTATGTAGTTTTGGTGCTAAAAAAAGTCCCTTTTCCTCTTCTGTATGTTTTTTTTTATGGCTCTGCAATTTTGGGATAAGCACCTTGCATGTCGTATACATTTGACCAGCACTATATATTCCTTTGGCCTATTATAATTTATAGGTCAAATTTCAAGGTGAGCAGGGGGTGGGGCCACAATTCTCCTAGATTGTAAGCTCCCAGGAGCAGGGCCCTCCAAATCCTGGGGCAGACTGACCATTTGGAACGGGGTCAATAGGGGGCCCAATGAGATGCCCCTGGTACCTTTCATTGGCTTTTTTTTCATAGGCTTTTTGGGGTGTGGGTGAGGACACAGGGGCCCCATGATCCCCTATTCCACCCCTGCTCAATCCCTCTTGTATTGAACTGTATTTTTCATAGGCTTTTTGGGGTGTGGGTGAGGACACAGGGGCCCCATGATCCCCTATTGCCCGGGGGCCCCATGTGTTGTCAGTCCGCCCCTGCTTGTATTGAACTGTATTGTTGCTGTATTATCTCCCGTTATATTGTAAAGCGCTGAGCAAACTGTTGGCGCCATAAATCCTGTATAATAATAATAATTCAAGCACGGCGTTGAGTATTGCTGGATGATAGCACAAGATTTTGTTGGATTAGGCTGATACCATTTCACATTTTGTTATCCTTTTTTTTTTTTGGACTGACACTGCCTTTTTTTTATTAGAGCTCGCTATATTTTGCCTAATACCCTGATTTCCTATGATCATTAGCTCCATCTAGTGACCATAATACCGTATATTTCCTGAAATACCTTAATCAGGGAAGTACCTCATTATGGCCACTAGATGGAGCTGATGTTCCCAGGAAATCAGCGTATTAAGCAGAATTCATGACGTCTGGGCGAATGCGTGTGACGTTGGTCCAGTGATTTGGACCCCTAAGTGTCACATAGGAAATGAAGGTTATATTTTATAGTTGCGTCTAGTAGTGAAGCGTATCACTTCTGCGGTAACGTCATACTTACTGTCAGTGCCTGGAAGGAAAGGGGCGGGGGGCTGTCATGCGTTGTATTGATTTAGGGAGGAGGGAGGAGCATCGGTGTCTAAATATTGCTGTGGACCATGATTTATAGGTGTGACCCTGAGAGGATTTATAGCAGATTTAATTGGATATGTTCTCAGGCTGGTCTGTGCGTAGGGGGCCCAATAATACCAATATCAATAATCCATGATGGATGACAGATGGCGTGCAGAGCGTGGCAGTGCTACTGGTTATATATACCTGTTTAACCCCTTCGCGCCTTCCGGCCCTTTAAGGGTTTCAGAAGCCGGTAGGCAGGGTTTAAGGTCATGTGACCGCCATGACACACCGTCACGGCGGTCACATGATCGGGAAAGGTCCCAATCGAAAGAGGAGATCGGGACCAGTCCGTGAGTACCGGACATGTGCGCTGGGAGCGTGCGCTCTCGGCACATATGTTCTTTTTTAATAGAACGCAAATGTGCGGCTGCTCGGCATCTAGGCCCAGACGCCGGGAGGCCGCACATTTGCGTTCGGCCGGCGTGAAGAGGTTAATCTATAATTCTGTCTGACCACTTTTTTAGGCCCCATGTACACGGGACACTTCTGAACGATGGAAACTGACTGCTGGAAAACGGAGGTTAAAAAACAACCATTTAGCTGCGTTTGCATAACGCATTTATGCACGTTTATGTGCGTTTGCGTTTAGAAGCTTTTTTAACCTCTTCACGCCGGCTGCACGCCTTCCGGCGTCTGGGCCTAGACACCGAGGGGCCACACATTTTCGTTCAATTATAAAAAAAAAAATGTGCTGAGAGTGCGTGCCCTGCGCGCTCCCAGCACACATATCTGGTACTCACGGAAAGGTCCCGGTCTTCTCTTTGATCGGGACCTTTCCCGTCACGTCCCATCATCGTCACGGTGGTCACATGATCCCTAAACCCCGCCCCACCTGTCCCGCCTCCTGGCTTCTGAAACTATTAAAGGACTGGGAGGCGCCGGCGTGAAGGGGTTAAAAATAAACACAGGAGAACCTCCCAAATGCCCAGAATGCACTGCAAAATGGTAAATGATTAACTATTTCAGACTGTTTCAGAGAAATACAGAGAGTAGAAGCAGAGTCAGCAGTATGTGGTGACATTAGCTTAGGTGTGAGTTGCTCATTAACATTTCTTTTGTTTCCAAGGGTGGGAAAGGTGTCTGGTGGAGGAGTCATCAAGGCCACCTGGCAGGGGGTCTTCATGAGGAATTTGGGGTGTGAATGGTCATTAACATATCTTTTGTTTCCAAGGGTGGGAAAGGTGTCTGCTGGTGGGGGGGGGGGGGGGGCATGAAGGTCACCTGGCAGGGGGTCTTCATGAGGAATGTGAGGTGTGAATGGTCATTAACATATCTTTTGTTTCCAAGGGTGGGAGAGGTCTGAGGTGTGAATTGGTCATTACTATGTGTGACAAGCTTGGTAGGAACATCCTGTGTTCAGTGTTTTGTCCATCTGAGTACCTTGAAAACGCTTTGCATGCATTTTTCATGATAAAAAAAGGCTCTGGACAGCATCGGGAACTGTTAAAAAAAATTTCAAACGCAAACGCTTATAAATGTGATTTGCCACGTTTAGCTGCATTTACAAGCGTTTTGCGATGAAACACTGATGAAAATACTGCTGAACGCAAGTTTTCTGCGTTCAAAAAAAAACGACTGTAAACCCAACTGCCTGTAAACGACGATGTGTACACGGACACATAGGAGAACATTAGGGAGAGTTCAGAGGCTGCTGAAAAAAAAACGCAAAAAAAAGCTCCTAAACGTGAGTGTAGTAGCTGCAGTGTACATGGAGCCTTAGAATTAGGGCTCATTCACATCGGCGGCATTGTCGACCTTCCTCTGAAAAGCGATTTGCGGTGGATCGGATTTCAGGGGGTAGTAGTATAACGGCTGCCAGGCTTCCAGTAGGCCATACATTTTTTTTTTTTATTTAAATCCTAGGGGGGTCTTCGTATAAAAATACCGCACTGCCCCCCTGAGCCAAGCGTGTGGCTTACAACTGCGGCACGCTCCGATTTCCCTCTGCAAGCCAAGTTCAAATCTTTATATATCATATTTTATATATTACACTTCGGGGTCTATTTTTTTTTCACCAGACAAATGTCTCCCATTGACCTCTGCAGGCCGAGTTTAAAATTGAAGCAAAGCATGTGTACAAGCCTGCCCGGCTGCCATAGTAGCATTTAGCTGGGCGGTCAGATGAGCAGTAAAACTGTGGCTTAACCAGCTGTTTTTACTGCCCTTTGGCTGCCTGTGCGCAAGAGCCCTTAGGGCTAATTTACTCTAGCATTGTCTCTGAAGTGTGATCTGTGCTAGGATCCCTTTTCAGAGAGCCTTTGACGGGCAGCGAGGAGGCGTTGCCTCTGAAGTGTGATCTGCGCTAGGATCGCTCTTCAGAGAGCCTTTGACGGGCAGCGAGGAGCGTTGCCTCTGAAGTGTGATCTGTGCTAGGATCCCTCTTCAGAGAGCCTTTGACAGGCAGTGAGGAGCATTGTCTCTGAAGTGTGATCTGCGCTAGGATCCCTCTTCAGACAGCCTTTGACGGGCAGGGAGGAGCACGTTGTCTCTGAAATGTGATCTGCGCTAGGATCGCTCTTCAAAGAGCCTTTGACGGGCAGGGAGGAGGCGTTGCCTCTGAAGTGTGATCTGCGCTAGGATCGCTCTTCAGAGAGCCTTTGACAGGCAGGGAGGAGCGTTGCCTCTGAAGTGTGATCTGTGCTAGGATCGCAGTTCAGAGAGCCTTTGATGGGCAGTGAGGAGTGTTGTCTCTGAAGTGTGATCTGCTCTAGGATCCCTCTTCAAAGAGCCTTTGACGGGCAGTGAGGAGCGTTGTCTCTGAAGTGTGATCTGTGCTAGGATCCCTTTTCAGAGAGCCTTTGACGGGCAGGGAGGAGGAGGTGTTGTCTCTGAAGTGTGATCTGTGCTAGGATTCCTCATCAGAGAGCCTTTGACGGGCAGCGAGGAGCGTTGCCTCTGAAGTGTGATCTGTGCTAGGATCCCTCTTCCAGATTGCCTTTGACGGGCAGTGAGGAGCATTACCTCTGAAGTGTGATCTGCGCTAGGATCCCTCTTCGAGAGCCTTTGACGGGCAGGGAGGAGCGTTGTCTCTGAAGTGTGATCTGTGCTAGGATCCCTCTTCAGAGAGCCTTTGACGGGCAGCGAGGAGCGTTGCCTCTGAAGTGTGATCTGCGCTAGGATCCCTCTTCAGATTGCCTCCTCCTCACCACAATAGTGCGCTGTAACCGATTGCATTGCACATGGTTGCAGGGCGGTTGGGGGGGGCACATTCTGTAGGCAGTACTGCCAGCCAAAGGTGACAGCGAGGAGAGATTTTGTTTCAACACATTGTGGCTGCGGCACATGTACCCTCCTCCACTGCCTTTGCAGCATCAGGGGGAGCGGTTGGGGGGCGGTAAAAGCGCACACATGTGAACAAGGTCCTAAATAATACAGAGGTGTCACTGCCCCGCCCACAGCGTGTGCTGAAGGAGAGGAGAGTCAGCAGCTCTGTTCTGCAGTTACTCACTGACTGCAAATTTTATTTGGCTCCTGGCCCCCCCCCCCCCCCCCCAAGATCATTCAACTTCTGTACAACCAAACTGCCCAAACATGGATCCATCATACGGGCCCATAGTGGGATGAATGTGGTGCCATGGTGGCAGTCTGAGGTCGGGCATATAGGGATGAATGGTCTGCCTATGGTGGGCAGCCATGCCGGGCATAGGGAGGATGATGGTGCCATGGTTGATATGTAGATCCATGTGGGCAGGTCTGACAGGCCAGGGCAGTCTGAGGTCACGGAATGAAAGGTTTTATGGTGCCATGGTCAGGCAGTCTGAGGCGGGCATAGGGATGAATGGCTATTGCCATGACCATGGCAGTCTGAGGATCCCCCGGGCATAGGGAGAGGTGCCATGGTGGCGTGAAGAGTGCCAGGGCATAGGTGGACCATGGTGCCCATGGTAGGGGCAGTCATGAGGATGAATGGTGCCATGGTGGCAGTGGCAGTCTGAGGACTCGGGCATAGGGATAAATGGTGCCATGGTGGCAGTCTGAGGTCAGGCATAGGGATGAATGGTGCCATGGCGGCAGTTGAGGCCCGGGCATAGGGGATGAATGGTGCCATGGTGGCAGTCTGAGGCCGGGCATAGGGATGAATGGTGCCATGGTGGCAGTCTGAGGTCGGGCATAGGGATAAATGGTGCCATGGTGGCAGTCTGAGGTCGGGCATAGGGATGAATGGTGCCATGGTGGCAGTCTGAGGCCGGGCATAGGGATGAATGGTGCCATGGTGCAAGTCTGAGGTCATCTGGCATAGGGATGCATGAATGCCAATGGTGGCAGTCTGAGGTCGGGCATAGGATAAATGGTGCCATGAGGCAGACTGAGGTCGGGCATAGGGATGATGGTGCCATGGTGGCAGTCTGAGGTCAGGCATAGGGATGAATGGTGCATGGTGGCAGTCTGAGGCCGGGCATAGGGATGAATGGTGCCATGGTGGCAGTCTGAGGGCCGGGCATAGGGAATGAATGGTGCCATGGTGGCAGTCTGAGGTCGGGCATAGGGATGAATGGTGCCATGGTGGCAGTCTGAGGTCGGGCATAGGGATAAATGGTTTGCCATGGTGGCAGTCTGAGGCCGGCATAGGGATGAATGGTGCCATGGGCCGCAGTCTGAGGCCGGGCATAGGGATGAATGGTGCCATGGTGGCAGTCTGAGGTCGGGCATAGGGATGAATGGTGCCATGGTGGCAGTCTGAGGTCGGGCATAGGGATAAATGGTGCCATGGTGGCAGTCTGAGGTCGGGCATAGGGATGAATGGTGCCATGGTGGCAGTCTCCGGCATAGGGATGAATGGTGCCATGGTGGCAGTCTGAGGTCGGGCATAGGGATGAATGGGTGCCATGGTGGCAGTCTGAGGTCGGGCATAGGGATAAATGGTGCCATGGTGGCAGTCTGAGGTCGGGCATAGGGATGAAAATGGTGCCAATGTGGCAGTCTGAGGACGGGCATAGGGAATGAATGGTGCCATGGTGGCAGTCTGAGGCTGAATGGTCTGATGCTGAGGTCCGGGCATAGGATGAATGGTGGCCATGGTGGCAGTCTGAGGTACGGGCATAGGGATGAATGGTGCCATGGTGGCAGTCTGAGGTCGGGCATAGGGGATGAATGGTGCCATGGTGGCAGTCTGAGGTCGGGCATAGGATGAATGGTGCCATGGTGGCAGTCTGAAGGTCGGGCATAAATGAATGGTGCCATGGTGGCAGTCTGAGGCCGGGCATAGGGAATGAATGGTGCCATGGGGTGGCAGTCTGAGGTGGGGCATAGGGATGAATGGTGCCATGGTGGCAGTCTGAGGCCGAGGCATAGGGATGAATGGTGCCATGGTGGCAGTCTGAGGACATAGGTGGGGCATAGGGATGATGGTGCCATGGTGGCAGTCTGAGGTCGGGCATAGGGATGAAATGGTGCCATGGTGGCAGTCTGAGGTCGGGCATAGATGGAATGAATGGTGCCATGGTGGCAGTCTGAGGTCGGGCATAGGATGAATGTGAAAGGTGGCAGTCAGGTCTGGTAGGATGACTGGCCATTCGGGCATCAGAGGCCAGGGCATAGGGATGAATGGTGCCATGGTGGCAGTCTGAGGTCGGGCATAGGGATGAATGGTGCCATGTTGGCAGTCTGAGGTCGGGGCATAGGGATGAAAGGTGCCATGGTGGCAGTCTGAGGTCGGGGCATAGGGGGATGAATGGTGCCATGGTGGCAGTCTGAGGTCGGGCATAGGGATGAATGGTGCCATGGTGGCAGTCTGAGGTCGGCCATAGGGATGAATAGTGCCATGGTGGCAGTCTGAGTCCAGGCATAGGGATGAAAGGTGCCATGGTGGCAGTCTGAGGTCGGGCATAGGGATGAAATGGTGCCATGGCGGCAGTCTGAGGCCGGGCATAGGGATGAATGGTGCCATGGTGGCAGTCTGAGGCCGGGCATAGGGATGAATGGTGCCCATGGTGGCAGTCTGAGGTCGGGCATAGGAATGAATGGTGCCATGGCGGCAGTCTGAGGCCGGGCATAGGGATGATGGTGCCATGGTGGCAGTCTGAGGTCGGGCATAGGGATAAATGGTGCCATGGTGGCAGTCTGAGGTCGGGCATAGGATGAATGGTGCCATGGTGGCAGTCTGAGGCCGGGCATAGGGATGAATGGTGCCATGGTGGCAGTCTGAGGTCCTGGCATAGGGATGAATGGAGTGCCAATGGTGGCAGTCTGAGGTCGGGCATAGGGAATAAATGGTGCCATGGTGGCAGTCTGAGGTCGGCCATAGGGATGAATGGTGCCAAGGTAGAGGCCGGGCATAGGGATGAATGGTGCCATGGTGGCAGTCTGAGGTCTGGCATAGGGATGAATGGTGCCATGGTGGCAGTCTGAGGTCGGGCATAGGATGAATGGTGCCATGGTGGCAGTCTGAGGTCGGGCATAGGGATGAATGGTGCCATGGTGGCAGTCTGAGGTCGGGCATAGGGATGAATGGTGCCATGGTGGCAGTCTGAGGCCGGCATAGGGATGAATGGTGCCATGGCGGCAGTCTGAGGTGTGGGCATAGGGATGAATGGTGCCATGGTGGCAGTCTGAGGCGGGCATAGGGATGAATGGTGCCATGGTGGCAGTCTGACTCAGCATAGGGATGAATGGTGCAGTCTGAGGTCAGGCAGGGATGAATGGTGCCATGGTGGCATGAGGTGCCATGGATTGGTGGCCAGTCTGAGGTCGGGCATAGGGATGAATGGTGCCATGGTGGCAGTCTGAGGTCGGGCATAGGGATGAAAGGTGCCATGGTGGCAGTTTGAGGCCAGGCATAGGGATGAAATGGTGCCATGTTGGCAGTCTGAGGTCGGGCATAGGGATGAATGGTGCCATGGTGGCAGTCTGAGGCGGGCATAGGGATGAATGGTGCCATGTTGGCAGTCTGAGGTCGGGCATAGGGATGAAAGGTGCCATGGTGGCAGTCTGAGGTCGGCCATAGGGATGAATAGTGTCATGGTGGCAGTCTGAATCCAGGCATAGGGATGAAAGGTGCCATGGTGGCAGTCTGAGGGCCGGGCATAGGGATGAATGGTGCCATGGTGGCAGTCTGAGGTCGGCCATAGGGATGAATGGTGCCATGGTGGCAGTCTGAGATCGGGCATAGTGATTAATGGTGCCATGGTGGCAGTCATCCTGAGGCCGGGCATAGGGATGAATGGTGCCATGGTGGCAGTCTGAGGCCGGGGCATAGGGATGAATGGTGCCATGGTGGCAGTCTGAGGTTGGGCATAGGGATGAATGGTGCCATGGTGGCAGTCTGAGGTCGGGCATAGGGATGAATGGTGCCATGGTGGCAGTCTGAGGCCGGGCATAGGGATGAATGGTGCCATGGTGGCAGTCTGAGGCCGGGCATAGGGATGAATGGTGCCATGGTGGCAGTCTGAGGCCGGGCATAGGGATGAATGGTGCCATGGTGGCAGTCTGAAGCCATGCTGCAATACCCCAATGAAGAGGATGAGGAGCTCATGAAATGCGTCAGCTTTGCTTGTGACCTTCTGTTGTACGCTATAAAAATTGATTGGACTCCCATTATATAATTGGTGCTCTCGCCCGCCTTACTTTCTTCAGATTGCTCCGGGGTCCCTCGGGATCCATATGTTGGTGGATCCTCCTCTGATCTCTGGATGTGAAGCCGCATCCCTCTTGGTTTGGGCCGAACGTTCTACCAGCACATCTATGGTTGGACTCCTCACTGCCAGGAATGTCCCGGATGGTCCATTAGAAAGTATTTGACTCCCCTTCACCTAGAATGCAGCTAATAAAGGGTCAGTCCTCCGAAATCGGATATGTGGGTTTTGGGGGATCTAGAGGTAAAGTGCCTGTGAACCCCAACAATGAACTTCTCATATTCAGTGCCTTTCCCACATGGAAGAAAAATATATTTTAAATATATTTTAAAAAAAATACATTCTTAGTATATTCTTCCCAAATAGATTGACGTATATTTCAAATACTACAATTTTGGCCGTATTCAATATATTTCAAAAAATCTGTTTAAAGTCTTTTTTTTTTTTTTTTTAGATGTTCAAAAATATCAGGAAAATGTATTTTAATCTACATTTCTGGAAGACGTTAAAATATATTCGTGTCGGCCAATATAGTGTCAATATATGTCACATGTATCATTTTATTTCTACATATATTGGAAATATATGTCTCCTCCATGTGGGTTTGGCCTGTTAGATATACGAAAGTGACTTCTTGTATCTGAGACGTGCCCGGAGTTCTGAGCTCCCTGCCTGTGCTGCATTCAGAGGTACATTGTTCCCTCTTCTACACAATTACACGTGTACCAACCAGGGGCGGACTGACGACTCATGGGGCCCCCGGGCAATAGGGGATCATGGGGCCCCTGTGTTCTTGGCCAAACTCAAAAAAGCCTATGAAAAAGGTACTAGGGACATCTCATGGGGCCCCCTACTGACCCCGGGCCCTCGGGCAGTGCCAGAGTTTCCAAATGGTCAGTCCGCCCCTGGTACCAACTGAAATCAAGGTGACAGTAAGGTCCCGGGACACGGACTGAGGTCAAAGATGCCAGACTGTCCCAGCAAACCAGGACACGTGGTACTGTTGCTATTAGTTAGATTTCTGTGCTGAGTTCCCGGGTCTGTACACCCGCTGTGCCCATTATGAGGGGGTTCCCACCATCCCTGTGCTGAGTTCCCAAATCTGTACACCCGCTGTGCCATTATGAGGGATTCCCACCATCCCTGTGCTGAGTTCCCGAGTCTGTACACCCGCTGTGCCCATTATGAGGGATTCCCACCATTCCTGTGCTGAGTTCCCGAGTCTGTACACCCGCTGTGCCCATTATGAGGGATTCCCACACCATTTCCTGTGCTGAGTTCCTGAGTCTGTACACTGCTGTGCCCATTATAAAGGATTCCCACCATTCCTGTGCTGAGTTCCCGGGTCTGTACACCTGCTGTGCCCATTATGAGGGGTTCCCACCATCCCTGTGCTGAGTTCCCGGGTCTGTACACCCGCTGTGCCCACTATGAGGGGTTCCCACCATCCCTGTGCTGAGTTCCCAGGTCTGTACACCCGCTGTGCCCACTATGAGGGGTTCCCACCATCCCTGTGCTGAGTTCCCGGGTCTGTACACCCGCTGTGCCCATTATGAGGGGTTCACACCATCCTTGCTATTTTCCTTTATTAATTCTTTGTTATAGAGATTGTAACAGAAAGAGTTGAAAAATCCAAAACTCTCTACTGTGCCCATTATGAGGGGTTCCCACCATCCCTGTGCTGAGTTCTTGGATCTGTACACCTGCTTTGTCCATTATGAGGGGTTCCCACCATCCCTGTGCTGAGTTCCCAGGCTGTACACCCGCTGTGCCCACTATGAGGGGTTCCCACCATCCCTGTGCTGAGTTCCCGGGATCTGTACACCCGCTGTGCCCATTATGAGGGGTTCCCATCATCCCTGTGCTGAGTTCCTGGGGTACTCTGTACACTGATGTGCCAATTATGAGGGGATCTCACCATCCCTGTACTGAGTTCCCGGGTCTGTACACCCGCTGTGCCCATTATGAGGGGTTTGCACCATCCCTGTGCTGAGTTCCCAGGTCTGTACACCCGCTGTGCCCATTATGAGGGGTTCCCTCCATCCCTGTGCTGAGTTCCCAGGTCTGTACACCCGCTGTGTGCCCATTATGAGGGGTTCCCACCATCCCTGTGCTGAGATCCCGGGTCTGTACACCTGCTGTGCCCATTATGAGGGGTTCCCACCATCCCTGTTCTGAGTTTCTGCGTCTGTACACCTGTTGTGCCCATTATGAGGGGTTCCCACCATCCCTGTGTCGAGTACCCGGATCTGTACACCTGTTGTGCCCATTATGAGGGGTTCCCACCATCCCTGTGCCGAGTATCCGGATCTGTACACCCGCTGTGCCCATTATGAGGGTTTCTCACCATCCCTGTGCTGAGTTCCCAGGTCTGTACACCCGCTGTGCCCATTATGAGGGGTTCCCACCATCCCTGTGTCGAGTACCCGGATCTGTACACCTGTTGTGCCCATTATGAGGGGTTCCCACCATCCCTGTGCCGAGTATCCGGATCTGTACACCCGCTGTGCCCATTATGAGGGTTTCTCACCATCCCTGTGCTGAGTTCCCAGGTCTGTACACCCACTGTGCCCACTATGAGGGGTTCCCACCATCCCTGCATTCCTGCTGTGCCCATTATGGACACTATTGAAGAAGATGTAACATGGAACCCCCCGTCCCCATTGCTGTTTGCACATTTTTGGAGTGTTCTCAGGCCTCATGCGTAAAGCAGTCTGATTATTTCCAAGGGCTGCCCTCTATGCAGTAAATGCAGCAAAGAAGCTCATGTACCTTATAGCTGCACATTCTGCTAAGCGCAGAACCCCTCTTCTTGCCTGCAGTGTTTGGGGTACCCATAACAATCAACAGCACCCGGGGTGACACGGGCTTCTCATGT
This sequence comes from Staurois parvus, assembly GCA_951230385.1. Classification (NCBI taxonomy): domain Eukaryota; kingdom Metazoa; phylum Chordata; class Amphibia; order Anura; family Ranidae; genus Staurois; species Staurois parvus. The sequence goes on from CATNWA010014030.1 coordinate 59,008, forward strand.
ATTTTGTAAACGTGCGCAAAATGGCGTGATTTCACACATGTTAACAGTGCCGCTCACACGCATGAACGCAGGCTTAGTTTGCTAAAGCACTTTGTGTCATAAACATTTGTTTTTTTTATCTTTTAGAAATGACCATTTAGATCCTTTTTTTAAAAAAAATGTTTTTGCATTGTAGTGCTGCTGATCTCCTGCAGCTTCTTTCAGCCACTTCCTGCCTACATGCATGCAGAAGTTGGGTGCACATCTTTGCTGTGGGCTAGCTTCCTGATAGTGACAAGAGCAGGGCATTCCTTCCATCACCGGGGGCATCATTTACACATACGGCAGTTCTTAACCACTTCCAGTCCGGACACTTCCCCCCTCCGCCCCCCCCCCCCCCTTCCTGTCCAGGCCAATTTTCAGCTTTCAGCGCTATCACACTTTGAATGACAATTGCGCGGTCATGCAACACTGTACCCATATGAATTTTTTAGCATTTTTTTGAGACAGATAAAGCTTTATTTTGGTGGTATTTATTCACCGCTGGGATTTTAATTTTTTTTTTGCTATGTAAATGAAAATGTCCAAAAAGTTTGAAAAAAGTGTTTTTCTTATAAAAGTATGCAAATAAATAATCTTTCATCATAAATCTTGGCCAAAATGTATTCCGTTATCTTTTTAGTAAAATAAACAATAACCCAAATTAGTTTATAACCAAAAAAATTATAAATTTTAAATATTTGTTTTTACATTTTTTTTTTATTTTTGATATTATTATTTATGGGTTTTTTTTTTTAACTGTCACCTAGCAGTACAGTGTCACCATGAGGACACTACTACTTGTGGGGGGTGATGAAGATTTATTTTTTTTCCTTTTTTTTACACTGATTGCTTTTACACCCATAAAGGCTCTAAAATCAATCATGTCTCCTTCTCTCTGGCTGCATTCTTGCAGCCATTGAGAAATACTGAGTGAGCTGTGATTGGTCACAGCTTGTCATATGGTACAAGGCTGTTGTGAATAGCCTTGTATCATGTGACCTCTGTGATCATTCACAGATTTCACACGTAGTAAGCAATGATGTCACAAGTGACATCCTGCTTACCACTCTGCATGTGATCACTGATTGGCCAATCAGTGATCACATGATCGGGACCTCACACAGAGGTCCCGTACAACAATCAGTGTTCCACTGTGTCCGGAGGACACAGCGGGCACTGGATCGCAGTGCTGTGTGCTCCCAGGAAGCGCACACAAGCAGGGTGCGGGGAGGCCGTTTTATAAACGGATACCCGACCCTGCACTGCCACCGTCTGGGCATATATAACAGCTGCACAGGAAGTGGTTAACACACAATCTGTGGTGAAAGACTTTTCAGCTGTAGCACCCTCCTAGGTAGCTAGGGGGAGCACTATTTCAAATTGTTAGTGAGGAGGGCTGAGTAGCGGCCTGGGTGTGATAGCCAGGTGGGTCAAATTGTGGTCAGAGAGGCTATGAAGACCAACTCTCTGGGACTTCTCCCTGTTCTAAGAACTTTGAGGAAAGATCTAGAAGCAGTGGTGAGTAGTGGCTGGTCTGTACTGTTAGAGGATCCTGGCCAATCCCCAGCAGGAGGCTCGGCAAGGGGCCAGGACAGCCTTTAAGAGTAATTGAGCCTGCTCAGCAGAAGGAGAGTTCAGGTGGAAGATGAGGAAGTGAGGCTGGAGAGCAGGAGCCTGGGAGGGGGCCCAGATGGAGAGGGGTTCCCCTCCAGGCAGGAAGCTTGGAAGGAGGAAAACCTGGGACTTCACCGTCCCCCAGAGAGTGGACCACCTGTGTGGCAGGGAAAGAGCAACTCAGCTTGGCCTGATAGCAGCCACCAACCCACCAGAAGATGAGGAAGTGAGGCTGGGGAGCGGAGCCATGGAGGGGGCTCAGATGGGAGAAGGGCTCCCCTCCAGGCAGGAAGCTTGGAAGGAGGAAAACTTGGGTCTTCACCAACCCCCAGAGAGAGGACCACCTGTGTGGCAGGAAAGGAGCAACTCAGCCTGGCCTGGTAGCAGCCACCAACCCACCAGAAGATGAGGAAGTGAGGCTGGAGAGCAGGTGCCTGGGAGGGGCCCAGATGGAGAGGGGTTCACCTCCAGGCAGGAAGCTTGGAAGGAGGAAAACTTGGGATTATACCAGCCCCCCAAGAGGACCACCTGTGTGGCAGGGAAGGAGCGGCTCAGCCTGGCTTGGTAGCAGCCATCGGCCCACCAGAAAATGAGGAAGTGAGGCTGGAGAGGAGGAGCCTGGGAGAGGGCCCAGATGGAGAGGGGCTCACCTCCAGGCAGGAAGCTTGGAAGGAGGAAAACGTGGGACTTTACCAGACCCCAGAGAGAGGATCACCTGTGTGGCAGGGAAGGAGCGGCCCAGCCTGGCTTGGTAGCATCCACCGACCCAGCAGCAGCACAGGAGAAGGACTGAGTGACTACCTTTGCACCCCCTGGGCCAGATAGGGGAAGGAGCACTCTGGTGGGAAACTGGATTAGCAACAAACCAGGACTGTCTTCTCTTAAAGTGCAGGCACTGGATCCCCCGCCCAGGAATTCACCCAGATCAACTGGATTAGGAGCATCTAGGGTCTGGGATGGTACAACTAGAGACACTGGCTAGCTCTCCAAGATGATTTGTGCTGTAAAAACAGGAAGTTGTCCTCTGTTCACAGTTCCATTGGGCATCCTGTACACCTCTATCCCAGTTCTAATCCCCTAATGCAAACCAGCTGAAGGACTGGTTATTATCTCCTGGATGCAAATCCAGGAGTCCGGGCTGTGCAGGACTATAGGGGGCCCAAAACCTCAGCAACTCCTAAGGGGGTAGTGCTACACAGCTTTTGACAGCTCAAAAGGTGATACTAGCATGGTCATGGTCCAAGGTGAATTTACATTCTTAGTGATTGGGGATAGTGCAGATGCAGATTAACTGCTTGTCAATGAGGATTTATAGTCTGTATTGGAAGCCTGTTTGACGGTGTGACAACGCAAACCCACAACTGGGGGACAGAACTGAATGTTGTCACCCTATAAAAGGAAGTGTTTCAAATGTCAGGATCATTAGGGAATATTATAACAAAAGCTTCAGATTTAAAAAGATTGAAAATTACTTTTGAAATTACTGTAATGGCATGCTGCTGAGAAGGCCTCTTGCTCTCTGTGGCAGGAAGCAGGGGTCTCCCTGCAGAGGTCTGACACATCCCTTGCTGAGTCAGACCTATCTGCAAAGCTCATGCTTTCTGCTGCTTGGGGAGCTCTCGCTCTGGCTAATCAAGGGGCATGATAGATAAATAGATAGATAGATAGATAAATAGATAGATAGATAGATAGATAGATAGATAGATAGATAGATCATGTTGGACCAGGGGCGGACTGACCATTTGGAAACTCGGGCACTGTCCGAGGGCAATAGGGGGTCAGTAGGGGGCCCCATGAGATGCCCCTGGTACCTTTTTCATAGGCTTTTTTGAGTTGAGCAAGGACACAGGGGCCCCATGATCCCCTATTGCCTCGGGGCCCCCAGTGAGTTGTCAGTCCGCCCCTGGTTGGACCTATGCAGGAAGACCACTGCTTTCCCACAGTGAGCAATTGTCCTTGTCATCCGTGTTCTGGCAGTGGACAGGCATTTCTACTCAAGCTGTTGCTGCTTTGTAAAGACTGTAAGAATTTATACAACGTTTGTCTTGATGTCCCTGGAAGGTGTTTAGCTGTTTTAAACTGAAGGTTCATTTGGTCTTTAAATATGACACATTAAATGTAAGTGAGAGATGGTATTGTAGCTTTACTTTAATCTGAACCCTGTGCTCTCTCTGCAGGCAGCGATGGGGCGGCACTGGACTGGAAAGGGTTAAAGGATGCGGACCAGGGGACCATTGAGAACAGTTCGGTTCTGGGAAGCAGCACCCACAGACCATCTAACGAGGTACCGCTCTGTCTAGTACATCTCCAGCTGTGTCTTGAGTCCTTCAGAAGTCCTCTGGAGCCAGAGGGGCTAATTCCTCGTCCTCCTCCCAGTCTGTATGTCTGTATGTCCCTTGTGCTGATGTCTGTCTCCCCCCTCTCTCTCTCTCTCTCTCTCTCTCATATATTCTTACAAATAATTGTTGTGTATTTCCATGAATCACGTTTAATGCTTTATACCCCGCTATCTGTGACAGTGAGTCATATAGAAATCACACACTAATTTCCTTCCTGCTGCACACCTGGCAGGCCAGCAGTGAACGCAGTCTATCCCATTTCTCTATTTCTCTGTCAGCACATTTTCCAGGATTTTTACATTAAAACTAATCCGCAACACAGAACTCCCTCCCCGACGGATAATACGACACGAACCGCAGAATATAATGTTACACCGACTTCAACGTTCAGGAATATACCGGAGAATTCTTCATTATAATCCGAACACAGATCAGACACCAAGCAAGAGTACACATGGCTTAGAGGAAAAGTCCAGAATAGATAGATAGATAGATACAGATAGAGATAGATAGATAGATAGATAGATAGATAGATAGATAGATAGATAGATAGATAGATAGATAGATAGATAGATAGATAGATAGATAGATAGATAGATAGATACAGATTGATAGATTGATAGATAGATAGATAGATAGATAGATAGATAGATAGATAGATAGATAGATAGATAGATAGATAGATAGATAGATAGATAGATAGATAGATAGATAGATAGATAGATAGATAGATAGATACAGATTGATAGATAGATAGATAGATAGATAGATAGATAGATAGATAGATAGATAGATAGATAGATAGATAAATAGATAAAGATAGATAGATAGATAGATAGATAGATAGATAGATAGATAGATACAGATTGATAGATAGATAGATAAATAGATAGATAATGATTGATAGATAGATAGATAGATAGATAGATAGATAGATAGATAGATAGATAGATAGATAGATAATGATAGATAGATAGATAGATAGATAGATAGATAGATACAGATTGATAGATAGATAGATAGATAGATAGATAGATAGATAGATAGATAGATACAGATAGATAGATAGATAATCTATCCATCCATCTATCTATTATCTATCTATCTATCTATCTATCAATCTGTATCTATCTATCAATCTGTATCTATCTATCTATCTATCTGTATCTATCTATCTATCTATCTATCTGTATCTATCTATCTGTATCTATCTATCAGTATCTATCTATCTATCTATCTATCTATCTATCTATCTCTATCTATCTATCTATCTATCTATCTATCTATCTATCTATCTATCTCTATCTATCATATCTATCTATCTATCTATCTATCTATCTATCTATCTATCTATCTATCTCTAGTCTATCTATCTATCTATCTATCTATCTATCTATCTATCTATCTATCTATCCATCCATCTATCTCTATCTAGATAGATCTATCTATCTATAGATCAGATAGATAGATAGATCCAATAGATATAGATTGATAGATAGATACTGATAGATAGATACAGATAGATAGATACAGATAGATATAGATAGATAGATAGATAGATAGATAGATAGATAGATAGATACAGATTGATAGATAGATACAGATTGATAGATAGATAGATAGATAGATAGATAGATAGATAGATAGATAGATAGATAGATAGATACAGATAGATAGATAGATAGATAGATAGATAGATAGATAGATAGATACAGATTGATAGATAGATAGATAGATAGATAGATAGATAGATAGATAGATAGATAGATAGATAGAGACTGATAGATAGATAGATAGATAGAGACTGATAGATAAATGGATAGATACAAAATTGGTGTGTGGAGTATCTGGTTGCCTTTGGGATCATGACAGATTTTTTTCCTGGTAATTATCTAGATAGATAGATAGATAGATAGATAGATAGGAATAGGATGAGGGGAAGGCTTGAACCTCTGACTGATCTTTCATTCTGAGTCCCAGTTGCAGAGTTCCCCTCATTTCCTATTTAGGGAAACTGTTCTCAACAGAAAAGAAAGTAAGGAATAATCTCCCCAATGGCTCCCTGGGGAACAATAACCAATGACCCGGTTTTGTTGGTAATTGCAGAGTCCATGCCATGTGTTAGTGCTGACATAGTGAATCACATGGCTTTGTTTATAAACAAAGGCTTCAGGTCAGGAATAGGGTTAAGGTCAGGGTTAGGGATAACAGCCAGGGATCAGGGATCTATCTCCATCCCCCGATATCTAACATCAGGCTGTTTTTGGCACAAGAACAAGTCCAGGATAACTGAAAGGAGTTAGCTCAAATCTCAAGAGCAAGTTCAAGCTCAACGAGCCTTTAAATACACCGAGTACACTTGTATACAAAGTATAGATGGTAAAATATTTTTTTTTTACATATTTCTAACAAGCAGTGAAGGAGCTTCAAAACAAGCTGTCACTGACCTCTGTAGCTGCTTGTATTTTGAAGCTATTCTTTCTCAAATATCCCAACAAAACTCTGAAGACAATTTCTAACAGCTTTCCACACTGGCAAGATTCCGTAGCAAAAAAAGGGAAAGTATCTGTGATTTTGGTGCCTCTGTCGTGAACTTTTAAAAATGGATTTCTCCACAATGCCTATATCTACAGAGGTGAATGAGAACTTGTTTTCATGTGTTTTACAGCTTGTTTAGAATTTGTAATACTTTAATATGAATAGCCTGGGTGCAGGTACGCCTTAATGGAACCTTCCCCTTTGACTTCTTTTGCACAAATGGCAGCATTTTCCGATATGTTTGGCAAAGCAAAAACTCCCCACCCCCAGTCCCTAGTAAGAAGACAGTTCCCAAGGGTACAATTTACAGACCACAGAGCAGATGGAGTGTGTGACGATGTTTTGTTTGGAGTGGACTTTTCCTTTAAGCCATTAAAACATCTAGTTTTTGGAAGGGGTTCACGTTGGACTTTATGACTTGACCTTTACAACATTTGTTACAGTAACGAGATAAATCTGCAGAGACCGTATCCCGCCAAACACAGATCATGGCTGTGCTGTATCTTCTGCTCTCCTGTTCCTGTACATGATCCTTACTTTATAGCCGGGTGACAACCCATCCTATAAATTTGTCTTGTGTGACACTCTGCAGGCTCCCAGTTTTACTGCTTCAGCTTCCAGCCAAAGGCGATTGTATCCATATTAGTGCTCTTGTGCTCTTGTGAAACCTTTGTCTGTCAGGTTTGGTTGGACCAAAAAGTTGGGATAGATGCAGGAATCTGAATATTCAACATCAGATAAATGACCTATGTGACCCGGTTTATGAACGTTGTATATTGGTGCGCCACTTTAACAGCTCATTTGCATATGCGGCAGCCCTTGCTATCCCTCCGCGCAGTGGATCACTTTTCAGAAGGCGGTTGACAGGCAGCTGGGAGGCAATATGTCTCCTCCTCACCGCCTGTTTTAAACCCAATAAATCCTCGTGTGCGCTAGACATTTTTAGTCCTCATGCACGCTGGACGGTTTTAGTCCTCGTGCACACTGGACGTTTTCAGTCCTCGTGCACGCTGGACGTTTTTAGTCCTCGTGCATGCTGGACGTTTTGAGTCCTCATGCATAATGAATCTTTTAGTCCTCATGCACGCTGGGCGTTTTAAGTCTTCGTGCGCGCTGGGCGTTTTTAGTCCTTGTGCGCGCTGGACGTTTTAAGTCTTCGTACGCGCTGGGCGTTTTTTTTTTAGTCCTTGTGCGCGCTGGACGTTTTAAGTCTTCGTACGCGCGCTGGGCGTTTTTAGTCCTCGTGTGCGCTGGACGTTTTTAGTCCTCGTGCACGCTGGACGTTTTGAGTCCTCATGCATAATGAATCTTTTAGTCCTCATGCACGCTGGGCGTTTTAAGTCTTCGTGCGCGCTGGGCGTTTTTAGTCCTTGTGCGCGCTGGACGTTTTAAGTCTTCGTACGCGCTGGGCGTTTTTAGTCCTCGTGCGCGCTGGACGTTTTTAGTCCTCGTGCACGCTGGACGTTTTGAGTCCTCATGCATAATGAATCTTTTAGTCCTCATGCACGCTGGGCGTTTTAAGTCTTCGTGCGCGCTAGTTTTTAGTCCTTGTGCGCGCTGGACGTTTTAAGTCTTCGTACGCGCTGGGCGTTTTTAGTCCTCGTGCGCGCTAAACGTTTTAAGTCCGTGCACGCTGGACGTTTTAAGTCCGTGCGTGCTGGGCGTTTTTAGTCCTCGTGCACGCTGGACGTTTTTAGTCCTCGTGCACACTGGACGTTTTCAGTCCTCGTGCACGCTGGACGTTTTTAGTCCTCGTGCATGCTGGACGTTTTGAGTCCTCATGCATAATGAATCTTTTAGTCCTCATGCACGCTGGGCGTTTTAAGTCTTCGTGCGCGCTGGACGTTTTAAGTCTTCGTACGCGCTGGGCGTTTTTAGTCCTTGTGCGCGCTGGACGTTTTAAGTCTTCGTACGCGCTGGGCGTTTTTAGTCCTTGTGCGCGCTGGACGTTTTAAGTCTTCGTACGCGCTGGGCGTTTTTAGACCTTCGTGCGCGCTGGACGTTTTTAGTCTTCGTGCACGCTGGACGTTTAGAGTCCTCATGCATAATGAATCTTTTAGTCCTCATGCGCGCTGGGTGCTTTTAGTCCTTGTGCGCGCTAAACGTTGTAAGTCCGTGCGCGCTGGACGTTTTAAGTCCGTGCGCGCTGGGCGTTTTTAGTCCTCGTGCACGCTGGACGTTTTTACTCCTCATGGATGTTTTTACAGCGGCTGTTTTTGGCTTTTGACATTTTTTTCTACAGCCAATAAACCCCCCAGCATGGTATCCTATGTGTCCATACACACATAGACTGGAATCAGCGTTTTTTGGCTGGAAAACAAAACCCAGGACTAGAGGGTTTCTAAGAGGAGTTTTTTTAGCTGTAAAAACGCTCTAATGCTGAAAACGCAGTAAAACCCATAAAAAAGCCCCAAACCGGCGTTCTTAGACCAAAAATTTTTTATTTTCGATTAAAAAAATACTAAAAAAAAAAAAAACGCAAAACGTGGCAAATTGCCACTAAACGCCAATGCAAAAACACTAAAAAAGCTGAAAACGCACATTTTTAACGTGACTTTACACGGCATTACCAGCGATATCATAACGTCCCGTGTGCGTGAGGACCTAAAGCTCGCACCGCCAACCCCAAGCTGCAACTGCACACTGTTGTAGAGTGGTTTCAGTCACATGAATGTGTCCCGTTTAGCAGCGGCGTTGCACACTGAGGCTCCATGCACACGGAGTGTTTTGATAACACTGGTAACGTTAGCTGTGTAAAGTCACGTTAAAAACGTTAAAGCGTTTTGTCGCGTTTTGCCGTGTTTGCGTTTTTTTTTTTTTTTGCGCTTTTTAGCTTTTTTTTATTACGAAAAAAAAATTGTTTTTTGATCAAAAAAGGTCCACAAACGCTGGTTTGCGTTTTTTTTTTACCGTGTTTTGCTGCGTTTGTGATCGTTAAAGTGTTTTAGCAGTTTATATTTACTAAACTATTGCATTTCCATGTTTCTGTGTACTGTGGGAGACCAGATATAGTGAATGCAGGGTCCGGGGAGACCAGATATAGTGAATGCAGGGTCCGGGGAGACCAGATATAGTGAATGCAGGGTCTGGGGGGGACCAGATATAGTGAATGCAGGGTCCGGGGAGACCAGATATAGTGAATGCAGGGTCCGGGGAGACCAGATATAGTGAATGCAGGGTCCGGGGAGACCAGATATAGTGAATGCAGGGTCCGGAGAGACCAGATATAGTGAATGCAGGGTCCGGGGAGACCAGATATAGTGAATGCAGGGTCCAGGGAGACCAGATATAGTGAATGCAGGGTCCAGGGAGACCAGATATAGTGAATGCAGGGTCCGGGGAGACCAGATATAGTGAATGCAGGGTCCGGGGAGACCAGATATAGTGAATGCAGGGTCCGGGGAGAGCAGATATAGTGAATGCAGGGTCCGGGGAGACCGGATATAGTGAATGCAGGGTCCGGGGAGACCGGATATAGTGAATGCAGGGTCCTGGGGGAGACCGGATATAGTGAATGCAGGGTCCAGGGAGACCAGATATAGTGAATGCAGGGTCCAGGGAGACCAGATATAGTGAATGCAGGGTCCTGGGGAGACCAGATATAGTGAATTGCAGGGTCCGGGGAGACCGGATATAGTGAATGCACGGTCTGGGGAGACCAGATATAGTGAATGCAGGATCCGGGGAGACCGGATATAGTGAATGCAGGGTCCGGGGAGACCGGATATATAGTGAATGCAGGGTTCGGGGAGAGCGGATATAGTGAATGCAGGGTCTGGGGAGACCAGATATAGTGAATGCAGGGTCTCGGGAGACCGGATATAGTGAATGCAGGGTCCGGGGAGACTGGATATAGTGAATGCAGGGTCCGGGGAGACCAGATATAGTGAGTGCAGGGTTCGGGGAGACCGGATATAGTGAATGCAGGGTCTGGGGAGACTGGATATAGTGAATGCAGGGTCCGGGGAGACCGGATATAGTGAGTGCAGGGTTCGGGGAGACCGGATATAGTGAATGCAGGGTCTGGGGAGACCAGATACAGTGAATGCAGGGTCCGGGGAGACCAGATATAGTGAATGCAGGGTCCGGGGGAGACCAGATATAGTGAATGCGGGGTCCGGGGAGACCAGATATAGTGAATGCGGGGTCCTGGGGAGACCAGATATAGTGAATACAGGGTCCTGGGGAGAGCAGATATAGTGAATGCAGGGTCCGGGGAGACCGGATATAGTGAATGCAGGGTTCGGGAAGACCAGATATAGTGAATGCAGGGTTCGGTGAGAGCAGATATAGTGAATGCAGGGTCCTGGGAGAGCGGATATAGTGAATGCAGGGTCTGGGGGAGACCGGATATAGTGAATGCAGGGTTTGGGGAGACCAGATATAGTGAATGCAGGGTTCGGGAGACCGGATATAGTGAATGCAGGATCCGGGGAGACCGGATATAGTGAATGCAGGGTTTGGGGAGACCAGATATAGTGAATGCAGGGTCTCGGGAGACCGGATATAGTGAATGCAGGGGTCTGGGGAGACCGGATATAGTGAATGCAGGGTCCGGGGAGACCGGGATATAGTGAATGCAGGGTCTGGGGAGACCGGATATAGTGCATGCAGGGTCCGGGGAGACCGGATATAGTGAATGCAGGGTCTGGGGAGACCAGATATAGTGAATGCAGAGTCCGAGGAGAGCGGATATAGTGAATGCAGGGTCCGGGGAGACCGGATATAGTGAATGCAGGGTCCGGGGAGAGCAGATATAGTGAATGCAGGGTCCGGGGAGATCAGATATAGTGAATGCAGGGTCTGGGGAGACCGGATATAATGAATGCAGGGTCCGAGGAGACCAGATATAGTGAATGCAGGGCCTGGGGAGACCAGGATATAGTGAGTGCAGGGTTCGGGGAGACCGGATATAGTGAATGCAGGGTCTGGGGAGACCAGATACAGTAAATGCAGGTCCTGGAAGACCAGATATAGTGAATGCAGGGTCCGGGGAGACCGGATATAGTGAATGCAGGGTCCGGGGAGACCGGATATAGTGAATGCAGGGTTCGGGAAGACCAGATATAGTGAATGCAGGGTTCGGGGAGACCAGATATAGTGAATGCAGGGTCCGGGGAGATCAGATATAGTGAATGCAGGGTCCGGGGAAACCGGACATAGTGAATGCAGGGTCCGGGTAGACCGTATATAGTAAATGCAGGGTCCCGGGGAGATCAGATATAGTGAATGCAGGGCCCGGGGGAGTGGATATAGTGAATGCAGGGCCCGGGGAGACTGGATATAGTGAATGCAGGGCCCGGGGAGAGTGGATATAGTGAATGCAGGGCCCGGGGAGAGTGGATATAGTGAATGCAGGGCCCCGGGGAGAGTGGATATAGTGAATGCAGGGTCCAGGGAGACCAGATATAGTGAAGATAAATACATAAATAAATATTAAAAAAGAAAAGAAAAAAACTAAAGAAAAAATACCTAGATCACGGTTTGGTCTAGTTCAGTGCCAGGGTAAGTGTTTGGGTCAAGGTCAAAGGTCAGGATCAAGCGTCAGTTTTTTTTTTTTTAATTTGGTATCAGTGTCAGTATGTTTTAGGTTAAGAAAAACAAAAACAAAAACAAAAACAAAAACTGCGCACTATTGTTTCTGGACTGTGCTATGGATACAAACAACAAATAACATACACATACATATGATATCGCTGCGATTGCCAAGAGCTGAAAAATTTATTTTGGGTTGTTCTTTGGTGGTAAGTTATGTTAGTAACAAGAAACACACAGTTAAATTTTTTTTTTACTATTTTGGGCCAGTTTTCCTTTGATGGTAAAAAAAAAAAAACAGGAGATATCATTACCATTTACCGAAAAATGAAAGCCCGATTTTTCCTGAAAAAAAACGCGGTATAATCCACCTGGATGTACAAAGTAGTTGTGAGGATATGTACGGTTTTACTAACACAGGTCAATATTGTAAAATTGTGCTTAGGCATTTCGATTTGTTTACTCATAGGCGTGAATGGGTTAAACTGACTCAGTTCAGTGAGGCTTCTCACATGTACCAGAGCACTCCCCAAAAAAAGGGAGGTCCTAACAGAAGTCCAAATATGTAAGAAGCAGTAAAGGAAGCCACACTAATAGTCATGGAGTCAAAATAGTTTTTATTCAACTATTATGGACCAAATACCCAACGCGTTTCGGGGGTTTAGATCACCCTCTCTTCGTCAGGGTTACAACACAAATTACTAAAGCAGCCTTTTTCAACCTGTTTAACATGGAAGAAACCTTGAAGTAACTTTCCAGGAAGAATGACTATATCTACAGATCACAGTACATTAGTGTGATGGTCAATGGGAAGAATGCTCCTTCTTACCACTTACCAGAACAGTAGTCATTGGGAATAATCCCCATTTACAGAGAGCTAAAAAGATCATTGGTGTCAGCGGTTACTCATCTGAAAGGCAGGAGGTGCCCTTTGTTCAAGGAACCCCTAGACACCCCTGGAGAAACCCTGGTTGAGAAAGGCTGGATTAGAGCATAAAAGTTCATACACTTTCGGGCGACTCGCCCCACAATCAACTGTGGACGAGCGCCCCAACGTACTGGTACGTTACTTGTGTGGGGAGCATGAACGAGTGCCCCCCACCGGCACCCCTCTGTGATTGTGATCCACAGTCAAGCCCTGTTGATCGGCTGTGTCCAATCACAGCCCAGAGCTCTGTGTTGAGATTCAACACAGAACTCTGTACAGAGGAGTCGATCTGACTGTTTCTCATCCCTGCAAAGCAGAGACGAGAAACATAGAGCTCTCTTAGTAAAAACAGCACAGAATACACACATTACACATTGTTAGGCACACATTTAACCCCTTGATTGCCCCTAGATGGTAAACCCTTCCCAGCCAGTGTCATTAGTATATTACTATCACTGATCACTGTATTAATGTCACCGGTGAAGTCAGTGGCAGTTAGTCAGTTCCCCTCCAGCATCAGTTAGTGTCAGATTGCCCGCTGCACTATCACAAGTCGCTGATCACCACCATTAGTAGTATAAAAAAAAAATAATTCAAATTTCAGTATATTATATATATATTTTTTTTTAAGCAAACCATTAAGTATAAACTTTTTTTTATCAAAGACATGTAGTAGAATACATTTTGACAAAAATGTATTAAGAAAATGGATTTTTTTTTTTTATTGGATATGTTTTTAGCAGAAAGTAAAAAATATAGGGTTTTTTTTTAACATTTTCAGTCTTTTTTTTGTGTATATCTCAAAAAAATAAAAAAAATACCAAGTGGTGATCAAATAACCACCAAAAGAAAGCTTTATTTGTGTGAAAAAAAAGATATAAATTTGGTTTGGGCACAGCATTGCATAACCACGCAGTTACCAGTTAACCCCTCGCCTACAGTGCACTTATACCCCCTTCCTGCCCAGGCCAATTTTCAGCTTTCAGCGCTGTCGCACTTTGAATGACAATTGCGCGGTCATGCAACACTGTACCCATATGAAGTTTTTATAATTTTTTTTCTCACAAATAGAGCTTTCTTTTGGTGGTATTTACATGCCGCTGGGTGTTATATTTTTTGCGCTATAAACAAAAAAAGAGCAAAAAATTTGAAAAAAAAAAGGTTTCTTTGTTTCTATTATAAAATTTTGCAAACAGGTAATTTTTCTCCTTCACTGATGTGCGTTGATGAGGCTGCACTGATAGGCAGCACTGAAGGGCACTGATAGGCAGCACTGATAGGCAGCACTAATGAGGTGGCACGGATAGGCTGCACTGATAGGTGGAACTGATAGGCGGCACTGATGATGGGTACTGATAGTCAGCACTGATAGGCGGCACTGACTGGCGGCACTGCTAGGCACTGACTGGCAGCACTGCTGGGCTGCACTGATGGGCACTGGTGGGTGGCACTGATGGCACAGGTGGGTGGCACTGATGGGCAGAGTTGGGTGACACAGGTGGGTGGCACTGCTGGGCACAGGTTGGTGGCACTGATGGGCACTAGTGGGTGGCATCACTGGGCACTGTTGGGCGGCACTGCTGGGCACAGGTGGGTGCAACTGGTGGATGGCACTGCTGGGCACCGATCATCAGGGCACATGATCATCTGGAGAGACCAGATATAGTGAATCCAGGGTCCTGGGAGAGCGGATATAGTGAATGCAGGGTCCAGGGAGACCAGATATAGTGAATGCAGGGTCCAGGGAGACCAGATATAGTGAATGCAGGGTCCGGGGAGACCAGATATAGTGAATGCAGGGTCCAGGGAGACCAGATATAGTGAATGCAGGGTCCGGGGAGACCAGATATAGTGAATGCAGGGTCTGGAGAGACCAGATATAGTGAATGCAGGGTCCAGGGAGACCAGATATAGTGAATGCAGGGTCCAGGGAGACCAGATATAGTGAATGCAGGGTCCAGGGAGACCAGATATAGTGAATGCAGGGTCCGGGGAGACCAGATATAGTGAATGCAGGGTCCAGGGAGACCAGATATAGTGAATGTGAAGGGTCCGGGGTTTAGTAACACTTTAAGTACACATCGTCTTTAAAAAAAATTAAAAATCTGTAAATGTTATTCAGGTGAACTTCATTCAAAAAACCTTTACCAAGCTGCTACAAGGCATTTAAAATGCGTAAAGTCATTTTAACCTCTTGCCGTGGCATAACAAACATAGGCATCAGGGAAGTGGGTGGGCCTTAACCCCAGCTGTACGTATATATGCATCAGCTGGCTCCACTCTTCCAGTACAGTGATAGATTTGTCGCCTACAATCCCTGGTCACCTTTTTTCAACCAGGAACCTCTAGGATGGTCTTCCAACCATGTGACCTTCCCAGAGGTTCCTGGTTGACCATGCCTCTCTAACACGTTTCACCCACTCCTGGGCTTACACTCCAATAAGCCAAGGAGTGGGTGAAACGCGTAGATGAGGACGGTCTGGGTGGAGGAAAATCTAAAGCCTGTTTTGAAGTTTTTGAAATCTTAGAATCGGATGACTTCAGTGTGCGCTCCTATCTTCTGTTGTTGTCTATCCATTTGGGTGAGATGAGCCCCTTTGGAGCTGCACCCGTCAGCTGGAGAGGGATCACCAGATTGAAAAGATTGGAGCTTTGAGCGGTGCTCTTATCTTTGTGATAGCCAATCACAGTGATCACATGATCAGGAAACCCTGCTTCCCATCCTTTAGAACCCTTAGCCTTGGTTCACATCTATAGAGCAGGAACGTGTCCACGCCATGTGTAAGGTAGCCCATTAATTTCAATGGGCTGCCTTACCTAGGAGCAAGGGCGGACTGACAACTCATGGGGCCCTTGGGCAATAGGGGATCATGGGGCCCCTGTGTCCTCACCCTCACTCAAACCACACCCAAAAAAGCCCATGAAAGGTACCAGGGACAAAAGACCGCATGTGGTCCACGGACCGCAGTTTGGAGACCACTGAAACAGAAGACATGGGAAATATAAGTAGAATGGGGG